>VMDO01011937.1:50587-64695 GCA_007922755.1 Pedetes capensis | reverse complement strand
CCACTGGCAGTCACCATTCTACTTTCTGTTTCTGATAGTTTGAGTGTTTTAGATATCTCATATAAGAAGATTTATGTATAATTTGCCTGGATTATTTCAGTTAGCATATTGTCTTTAAATTTTATCCTTTCCTACCCAATTTATGACTGTCATTTATACATAAAGTTAGTTTTTTTTTTTTTTTGTAGAGAGCATATAGTTGTATGTCAGTCTGTAGGTCTGCTGTATGTATTAAGTTCGGCCACTCTCTGTGTTTTATTTGGGGAATATAATCTTATTAATGGTAGGGGAGAATCTACTAATGTTACATCATTAATAATTTTCAGTTTGTTGTTTAGTTACTTTGTCTTTCTCTCCTTTGCTGTCTTTCTTTGTGTTTCATTGATTTATTGTGGCAACATGCACTGATTCTTATTTTATTTTGAAGATCTCTTATGAGTTCCTTCATGGTCACCATGGAGAATACATACAACATTCTATGATTATAGCAAACTATTTTAACCTGATTAACGTCTCAAGTTCCATTGCATACAGAAACTCCATTTCTTTACAACTCCCCTCCCATAATGTCATCAGTGCCACAAATTATATATTTTAATAATTTTACCTATTAGTATTATTTTATATTTCATATTAATTTAAATCCAGCACTAGAAGTAAAAGTGTATCACCATTATACAATTACAAGATTCTGTCTTTGTGTATATATTACTTTTACTGGAGAGTATTCTATTTTTGAGTCTTTTTGTGTTGCTGTACAATATCATTGCATTTCAATTTGAAACACTCCTTTTAGCATCTATTGTAAAGTAAGTCTAGTATTGATGAACTCAGCCAGTGTTTGTTTATCTAAGAAGGTCTTTATTTCTCCTTTATTTTTTTGCAGGATAGTTTTTTTGGATATAGAATTCTTAGTTGATAAGGATTTATTTTCTTTCAGTACTTTGAATATGCCATTCACCCCTTCTGCAATACCTCTTGAAGAGAAATCTGCTGATTATATAATGGGGACTATCTTGTACATGAAACGTTGCTTTTCTCTTGCTTCTTTTAAGATTTGCTTTCTTTGACTTGATAGTTTGATTATAATATTTTTTGTCTATGCTTGTTTAGATTCACCTAGTGGGGCATTCTGAACTTACTGAATTTTAATGTCTATTCCCTTCCTTAGTTTTATGAGGTTTTAGCTATTTTTTCTCCAAATAATCTCTCTGATATTTCCTGTCTTTTCTCATCCTGAGACTCCCATGATACATGTATTGGTTCACATGCAGTTACAAAACAAGTCTTTTAGTTTTTCTTCATTTTCATTTCATTCTTCTTCTTTTTGTTACTCTGGTTAAAAATTTGAAATGGCCTGAATTCAAATTCAATGTTTTTTTTTCTTCTGTTTGATCAGCTGTTGAACTTTTGCAACAAATTTTCAACTCCCATATTATATTCTTTACCCTGAAATTTCTGTTTGGTTCTTTTTTGTAATTTCCATCTCTTAATATTCTCATTTTTTCATTCATTATTTTCTTTATTTCATTTAGTTATCTGTCAGATTTCTTGTAGCCCACTGACTTTCTTAAAGATAATTATTTTGAATTCTTTGTCAGATGATTCATAGATCTGCATTTCTTTGGGGTCATAACTTGAGATTTTGCTCTTTGATTGGGCTATATTTTCTTCTTTCTTCATATACTTTGCTATTTTTTGCTGGGAAGTGTACATTTGAAAAAAAAAAAAAAACCCTCTTCTTTCAGTCTTTATCAAATGATTTTTTACAGGGAAAGACTTCATGAGTCAGCCTAGCTAGAGATTCTGAGGGCCTCTTAAGCCTTTCCTTGGGATCCGTGTTCTCTGGGAGAGTACATGCCATTTCCCTATTACAGAGATTAGCCAATTTCTTTTTTAGAATCCCATACTTTTACACTCCCAGTGGTGTCTCCATAGTATTACAAGTTCTCAGGTGCTGCAACAAGCTCTTTAGCTATCCTTTATTCTCAGAGGTCCTAAGGTATCCAAAATATGCTCTTCTGCATCATCACTCTAAATCAAGTGAGATGGAAACCGGTCTTTTGGGTAGTCGTCCCCAAAGCCAGACCATTGGAGACACATTCCATTCTTCTCTTCCTGTTAAAGGAGAAGCTGCGAGTTGGATGTTTTCTCCTGATCTGTCCAAGATTGAGGGAAGTGGCTTAGGGGAAGAGGTACAGTGGATTAAATGAAATGGTTTTTCTATTTCAGAGCAGATGTTCTTAGCAAAATGCCTGTTCCAGGCTTTATTTGATGTACTTCAACTTATTAACTGATTTCTAGGGTCCTCACAAAGGCTTTTGGTACTTTATATTGTTATTTATTAGGGATAACTTTGGGGGACTTCTTATTCCAGCTGATGTTATTCTCCTATTCATTTGCTTTTATCCATGTAACCATTAAAAACTTAAATCTCACTTTTCTTTCTCCTTTATTTTTAATATTAATGTTTCCCAGCTCTCTGATATCTTTCTGAAATGAGAGGTTAAAATTTATCTTTTGAGGTAGATACTTATCCCTGAGTTTGGTATTAGGTTGCATTCTTTTTACTCCAAGGGAATACAGTAATCAAGTGCTCCAAATGAATAACTCTGATCATAAATAGCAGGGAAATACCAAAACTTTAGGCTAAAATTTGGCAAATGTAATTATTTTTATAAACTAATAGATCCCTTTCAACATATCTGAAGTTTTATTAATTTAATTAAGAAGAAAGCTACAAATACCACATATAATTTGTATATTTTAAATTATGTACCATTGGTCTCATAAATAATCATAATATGCTTTTTTGTAGTGGCATCCGATCCCGTCAGATCTCGGAAGCTAAGCAGGGTCGGACCTGGTTAGTACCTGGATGGGAGACCACCTGGGAACACCAGAAGCTGTAGGCTTGGGAGAAGGACCTGGCAACCCCCTCCCAAAAATCAATCTGCTATTGAAAACCCTATGAACAGCAGAGAAGCACTGACAATAGTGTTTCCCCTCTTGTACAAAGGGTCGCTATGAGTGAGATACTGACTCGACGGCACCCAACAACAACAATAAGGTTATAGTATTTAATAAAAGAACTGAATATTTAAAAAATTCTGGATCATTCAATCATGATGAGTTTAATTAAGCATAAGCTAAAAGCAATTGTCCACAATGATGTAATTTTTTATTGAATAATCCAGGTTTCAGAAGAATTAACCATAAACATCTACTCTAGCATTGGTTGTTAATCTCTCAGATCACAGAAGATAATACGCAACTTAAACTTTGATAACAATCTTTTTCTGTTTTTGTTGTTGTTGTTAGGTGTCCTCAAGTCAGATCCGACTCATGGCGACCCTACGTACAACAAAAGGACATACTACCCTACACTGTGCTATGCCAGGTACTACTGTCAGTGCTTTCCTGCTATTCATGGTTTTCAATGGCTGATTGACTGTTTTGAGAGGGGGCTGCTGGGTACTTCTCTCAGGCTTATAGCACCTTGTACTTCCAGATAATCTGTCATTTAAGTATTCACCAGGCCGGAACTTGCTTAGCTTCTGAGATATGATGAGGTCAGATACCAGGGTGGTATGGTTTTCCACAATATGTAAAAATAACGTAATTAGTTAATAGTCCACATATCTGTCAACAGTTTCCTTGACTTAAAAAATAGTCAGTATGGTACTATATGAGTCAAAATGGTACTGTTTATGTTTCAAAACAAATAAACAACATGTATATGATGGATAATTCTAATAAAAATAAAAATTACAGAAGCGAGAAAGAATCTTCATAAAGAACAGGTAACATTTATGCTTTCCTTAAGCTTCAGCAAAGTAGCAATACAGGTTCAATCCATACAAAGTCCCAGGAACTTTGTATAATACTACAATCAACCAAACAATTTCATGAAATACATTCTATATACATTGCCATTTCTCAGAGATTAACACTGAGGCATAGAAAGTGTAAATAATTTATCTAAAGTTATAAATATAAAAAGTAGTAATCCCACAAATTGAAACTGGAGAATCTAACCACCACTCACATTTAACCATGTTGTAGGTACACTGCCTCCAAGCTATACGCTTGGCTTGCCTCCAAGCATGCATAACAACACAGAGATGCAAATTTAGTTATTTTAAATATGTGTCCGTGACTCTACATTATTCTTTTAATCTTCCCAAGGATATCTTAAATTAGGTACTATTTTTGTTTTTTGTTTTGTGGTACTGGTATTGAATCCAGGGCCCCTCACATACTTTGCAAGTTGCTCTGCCACTGAGCTGCAGCCACAGCCCACATTTTTATATTTTGTTTAGAGACAAGGTTACACTGAGTCACACAGGCTACTTCTGGCCTTGAATTTTGTGATCCTCCTGCCTCTACCATACAAGTGTCTGAAATTACAGGTGTGCACCATGGTGCCCGACAATTAGATAATATTTTCATTAACATTTAATAATTGAAAATCTAAACCATATGGAAGTTACTATAAACTTGGTGTCTTAAAACCTTCGAAATGTGTCCTCTCATGATTCTGGAGGTCAGAGGTCCAAAATGAAGGTTTTAGCAAGGCAACATCCTGGATGCTCTAGAGAATTTTTTCTTGCCTCTTCCATCTTTTGATGGCTGTCAGCACTGTTTGGCTTGTGGCTTCACCAATCCGTTTTTAAGCACTTCCTCTTGGTTATGTTTCCACAGTGTCTATTTCTCTGTGTAGTAAAATCTCCTTCTAATTTTGTCTTACAGATACCTGTGAGATTGCTCTAGGGGCCACCAGACAATCCAGGAATATCTTCCTGTCTCAGATCCTTGATTTAGTCATAGCTGCCAAGGACCCTTTTTTTGCCTTCAGAGGTCCCTGGGTTTAGAAAATTTTCTTCTGATACACAGGCATTTTGTTCAGCTTACTATATACTCCAAATTAATTTCTTTAAATATTTTAGCCATTCTTACCACATTCTTTTGGACTCCAGGCAAAGATAAAGTCTGCTTCCATGCAAGACAAATCTCCACATCTGTACTCAGGATCCTGTTTATCTTGGTTTCACTCCATGACATTTTCTCATCAATTAACCCTTTACACCTTCCCGAACTCTAAAATTATGAGTAATTTTCCCTTGCTATTATAAACATAAAAATCTGTCAATCCTCCTTCAAATTCACTGTTTCATCAACATTCTGTTCCATTTCTTTTTCCTTCCAACACCAAATTTCTTAATTTCCTATATCAACATTTATAATTGTCCAAAAATAATAAGTCTCTTTCCATTGCTTTTATAATTAAAGTTCAAGCTCTTTATCATAACCTTAAACATTGCTTTAATTCTGATTTGTACCTATAGTTGTAGTTTCTTCTGTTAATGATAAGCTCCTGTGATTTCACCCTCCAAAAAATGCATATGTTAGATTAAACAAGGGTACTACTTCCTTTACAATCTTTTCTCCTGATCTGGCCAGGCTCTATAACTACTTTCACTAAGGTTATATGTTTAAGTTACACTCTACTGGTGTCCATGTAGGAAGTCTGTCTGTTCAGTCCTCATCCAATATGGAAGAAGTCAGACTATCCTGACCACTATGCTTAGAGGGCATGTTTTGTTATTATGATTAGCAGTATATGCTACATCTCTCTTTTCTACCATCTTTGACAAGTCATCAGACATATAGAGAAGCTGTTCTGTTCCCTTTAAACTACCTCACCCACCAGCTGGATACTATTGAGTGGCCTGAATCAATACCACATGGAGCAGAAGATTTGGCCAAATGATCTTTGCTTGAATTTCCAACCCACAAAATTATAAAATTAAGTAAAATTGTTATTGTCTTAATCCTCTAATTTGGGAGTAATTTATTATGTTCAACAACAGATAACTATAATGGAATATAGTATCTGGAAATATCACTGACTTTTAGATTAGGTGGCAAGCAAAATAGGATGGGTGTAGAGAGATTCTTAAAATCTGGAATGATACCAAAGAGACTATTTGTAAAGGCTGGAGGGACAGAGGAAACTATTGTTTCTGGTTAGAGAAAATGGCATTCTTGTGATGTATTTGGAAAAACTTGGACAATAGTGTGAAAGAATACTTAACTAATTCATGAACTTGGCCCTAGAGATTTCCAATTAGATTGTAGAAGGTACCAATTTATTTCACTTAGGTATTGATAAGAAAAAAGGCTGGGATTTAACTCAGTTGGTAGAGCACTGCACTGCAGTCTCTGAGGTCCTGAGTTCAATTCCCAGCACTGCAAAAATGGGAGAAGGACCTGGCAATCCACTCCCAAGGCAATCCCGAAACAGTCAGCCATTGAAAACCCTATGAGGGTTGCTATGAGTCGGATACGACTCAACGGCACCTAACAACAACAACAACATTGATAAGAAAACATGATAAGGACATACAAACTAAAGAAAGAAATGTTCAGCTTTTGTACATAGTATATGTTGTTGTCTTTGTTAGGTGCCGTCGAGTCGGTATCCGATTCATAGCCACCCTCCGTACAACAGGGGAAACACTATTGTCAGTGCTTCTCTGCTGTTCATAGGGTTTTCAATGGCAGGTTGATTTTTGGGAGGGGGTTGCCAGGTCCTTCTCCCAAGCCTGCAGCACGTGGTGTTCCCAGGCGGTCTCCCATCCAGGTACTAACCATGCCCAACCCTGCTTAGCTTCCGAGATCTGACGGGATCGGATTCCGCAGGGCTACGGCTGCAGGCACATAGTATATAGGAAATTTAAAGAAGCAAGGGCTTTCTGGATTTGAAAAACAATCTATTTCTTATCCATATTCTCTTCTAGCTCAAGATTCTCCAAATTGGAAAAGGCTTCACTGTAAATATCAAATCCAGCTTGGAGCTGAAAGGCTCTTTGTTAAGAAGACAGAAATATCTATTGCGGTGCAACACATACCCTTTCACCTAGGCAAAGGTCAGATCTTGAGATTGATTACCTTGTTCACATCTATTAAAATTGAACACCTCTAAGAATTCTTAGACATTTTCTCACATACTCTTGCACAAGGTCTTTCACAAGATAGAGAAGAGCCTATCTAATCAAGTAACCTAATGATATTAATGAAAGCCTGTAAAAAACTTTAGGAGATTTATATCAGTAGAAGTAATAATAGATTTGACTAAAAGAGATATTGAGGGAAAAATGAAAAGAGGCCTTAGGATCCCTAGTCTTCTAAACAAGCCTATGTGGTTGCCAACATGGACTAATAAGGATAATTTAAATGACAAAACCAAGACCCCCTAAGACAGCTGAGATAAACAGACTACATTACTATGAAGCAGAACTCTGCCCTAATCAAGGAACTGATGACATCTTCCAGACTGAATTTCAGAATTTCTATAAAACAGGGACTGTGATGTGCCTACAAATTTCTTCCTTTTTGAAATGTAACGTCTATTGTGGTTAGACTGTCTCTACCTTATTGTTGTATAGTGTCTTATGGTTTGTTTTGTTTGAAGGTACTAGCCAGACAATTTATCAAATTAGTTCACACATGTTTAGAAGGAGAGGAATCATACTCAAGAAAGGAGCCTCATAACACCTGTATCCAATTTAGCTGACCAGATTCTTATTACCTAATGCACTGTTGTGATGAAACTTTAAAGGTCTTGGGAATGGGTGAATGCATGCGAGTGGAGGACAGCAGAACATAAACATGTAACTAGGGGAAGACAGTGGTGGGTTGAACATGACCAGAAATTCTTTCAAACTTCTTTTAGGAAGAAGCGGGACCTGTTTTCTTTTCTCTTACATATAAGAGGGCATTCTGACTTCCTTGGCCATTAGAATAAAACAGAAGTGAGATTGTGCCTGTTGCTTTTTTCTCTCAAGCTTTAATACACTGGTAACATGTACTTACCATCCCTTGGGAATACATGATTTTAGATTCCAGTTGCCATATTGTGAAAAGCAGAAACTACGTACAAAGCCACATGCCAACTAAATTCTCCTTATGAAAATCTAGGTTGATAGTTAATTGGTCCACAGAATTAAAGAGTCCAAATCACTTTCACTGTTCTTTATCTCATGAAACACATTTTCCTGTTTCCTTATCAACAGTTTTTTAATTTAATTTAATTTTTTTGCAATACCGGCAGGCTAAACCCAGGCATTGTGCATACTTTGTAAGTGCTCTACCACTGAGAAACTCCCTTAACCCTTTATTTATTATTATTCTTCTTTAATCTTGAGACAGGGTTTCACTAAGTTACACAGGCTGTCTTCTGCCTTGAACTTGTCATCCTCCTGCCTCTGCTTCCCAAGCCACAGGGATTATAGGCATCCACCACCGCATCCAGTTTCCTTATTGACTTTTAATATGTTCTTAGTGTATAACTGTACTCTCAATATTTTTGCATGCTTTATGTACATCTATGCATACATTGTTGTTGTTGTTAGGTGCCGTCGAGTCGTATCCAACTCATAGTGACCCTCATAGGGTTTTCAATGGCTGACTGTTTCGGGATTGCCTTGGGAGTGGATTGCCAGGTCCTTCTCCCATTTTTGCGGTGCTGGGAATTGAACTCGGGACCTCAGAGACTGCAGCACAGCACTCTACCAACTGAGCTAAATCCCGGCCCCAGTTCAGTTTGGAGAAATACTCTCCAAAGTGATTGATCACCAAATATAGTCATGATAGTCTTTAACTTTAAACTATTCTACAAATTATGTAGTGGTATTTTATTTTATTTTCAGTGTAGTCCATTTATCATTCATTTTGGTAATGTTGATGCACTTTTTATTCTGTTCAAGAAATCTTTCCTAAGTGAAAGTTTATAAAATTATTATTCTTTAATTTTTTATAATAATCTACCTATTATATCTATAATCTAATCTAAAATCCAACAGAAAGGATTTTTGAACAGTGTGAAGGATGTGAGTAAATTTTACTTAGTTTTTCTATCTATATTCATCATTCTGGGAGTATTAATTGAAAAGATAATTTTCCCCATTGTTTTCCAGTACCGTTTTTCTAAAAAAAAAAATCAAATATCCAATATATGTTTATTTTAATCTTTTGGTTTGTTAGCATATCATTCTAGCTCTTATCATTGTCTCTTATGTTTTAAGATCCTTTTATAGACACTATTGTCTCTCCTTATGTCTTAAGACTCTTCTTTCGATAGCATAGTATGATATTTTAAAATAATTCTAATTCCTATGCATTATTAAAATACATAATCTGTTTGAAATTTTAGTTAGAATAGTCTTGGCTCTTGTAGGTAAGTAAAAGCTATTTCTCTAGTTACAGTTTCAAAGCAAGTTGTATTGTTTTACAACTTTGTACTCAAAATGAGAGGCATGTTGCCACTGGGCACGATGGCGCATGCCTGTAATCCCAGCAGCTCTGGAGGTGGAGGCAGGAGGATCATAAATTCAAGACCGGAGGTAGTCTGTGTAACTTAGCAAGACCCTGTCTCAAAAAAGTAAAAAAAATTGGCGGGAGTGCAGCTCAGTGGTCCAGCACTTACAAAGCATGCAAGCGCAAGACACTGGGTTCAACTCCCAGTACCTAAAAAAAAAAAAAAAAAAAGAGGAGAGGCATGCTTAGATTACTATCTAAAAAAAAAAAGTATTGTTAACTATTTTTGGTGATGCCATGTGTTTGTCTTTCTCTGAGTATTTCATGAGTGTTGCACATGGATTTACTATAACATTGCTTCTAATTCAAAGTCCAGTTTCCAGACTGCTCCAGACTCTAAGGAGAAGCTCATTGCTCCATGAGTATTACTCCTCAAATCTCTTTCTGATGATGAAGATGAAGCCAATGGACAATGACTTCGGTGAAAGCTTACGAGGAAAGATGGTGCAACACACTCAAGGCTGGAATTATACATCATGTACAGGATGCCAACTGATACCAAAAAAGGACATATTTTTAATGGGATTTGAGTAGGAAAATGTAATCATTGTAATCATATTTGGTTTCAAAGGGAAAAGATAATAAACATATAGTTGCTACTTTGGAAGTACCTCAAGTTTTACATCTTATTGCTAGACATGTGCAGAACAATGGACTAGTGCCTAGATGAAATCATTCTAGTGTACAGAATCGCAAACAAAAACAACAACAAAAAGAAAAATAAAACCCCAAGAAACAAGCCAAGATAATTTAAATATAGAGTTATCATATGTTGATATTATGATTGTACTTTGATAAATTATTCAGGATGCTTTTTCCTGAAAAAAAAAAACATCAAGTTGCATTAAATATACTCCTTTCATATGCAGAACGTGCATTTATTTCCTAGGCAAATTGTTGGGGTTTAGTAATTTATTCATAAGTGGATAAACCTTTACCTACTTGGATTTTTAGCTGGAAAATTGTCAAGTTGTATCAAACTTTAAAATCCAACTGTTTTTAATTATATACTGAGAAAGAATACAGTTTGAAGCAGTTATTCTCAGCAGTATAATGTTGAATCAGCGGGCCTTGATTACTTACTCAGTAGGATGCTCTTGAATTGGTTAAATCAAATAACTGTCATGTTGGACAATTCATGGAGGACTAATGAAGTACATGGAACTGGAAAAAAGCCAAAACAGACTTTTGAAAATGGAAAAGGATGACCATGAAAATTATATATCATTCAGTTTAGGTGTAAACATCCATCTGTCCCTATTATGCTATAATAGTTTATTATTCAGATGTATACTTTGAAGGAAGAATATCAAGTTGATAAGCAGTTGGTGTAATTTCTAATAAACACTGAAGATAAAAAATAAACATTTTAATCTTGTACAAACCATCTGCATTTGATTAAACTGAAAAATTCAATTGAAGAAGCTTACAAGAATGAGCTAAACTTTCCCACTTTGTAATAAAGAATCACTAGTATTCCAAACAAATATTTTATATTTAATTACTTGTTATGAGTAATACACATGAATTAAAAGTAAAATTACAAGAGATCTTTGATATTATAAATTTACATGCACATAATATTAAGGAATATGAATGTATAGGAAATATGCAATTTAAATATTTCCTTTGTGATGAGTGAAGACATTCAGGTTAAATTACTGGACTCAATAATTCAATTCAGCCTCTTAAAATTAAATTCATGATTTGATTCAGTTAATGACTCCATAGAGCATTATTATTTTTTACTTATTAAATTGAAATTCAAATTTAATGAAATTTTCTGAAAGATCTGTAATTTTGTCATTGTTGTAAAGCTTATGATTATATATCATTAAACAAAGGGATAATAATCTTTGTACTTCATGGGAGTTAAAAATGCCTCAGTATTTCTAAAACTTTGAGTGCAAAAGTTTAAGATTCTTTGCTAGTCAATCTTGATATTTTAACAATTCTTTGGAATAATTCTCAAAATTTCACTTTTTAAACAGTTTCATCATCAATAGTTCAATGTCATGTCATTAAATAATTGGGCAGTTGCTATAGATTGTTAATAGATACTTTCCTTTAGTGTCACCTGTTTCCAATAGAAACTATACCGTACTAAGAGACCAAATTCCTGAAGCCATACCATTGTTGTGTCCCATCCTGTTAGCTCTGGAAAGCTAACCAGGGTCAGGCCTAGTTAGTACTTGGATGGGAGACTGCCTGGGAACACCAAAGGCAGTAAGCTTTGGCGAAGGACCCGGCAATCCACTCCCAAAATACAATCACCCACTGAACACCAGATACCATGAACAGCAGATAAGCACTAATAGCAGAACACCATGAATAGCAGATAAACACTAACAAAACAGTTCCCCCTCTTGTACCTTAGGGTCACTATGAATCAAACATGGACTCCAAGGCACCTTACAACAAGAGACCAAATCACCTCCAGCCCTACCCCTTGTGGCTTCCGATCCCCTCAGATCTCAGAAGCTAAGAAGGGTGGGGCCTGGTTAGTACTTGGATAGGAGACCACCAGGAACACCAGGTGCTGGTGGCTTGGGAGAAGGACCTGGCAGCCCACTCCCAAAAACTTGAAAACTCTATGAATAGCTGAGACGTGCCAGGCATGGCACAGTGTCAGGTAGTGTTAGTCTGTAGTACATAGAGTCACTATGAGTTGAGACTGACTCAATGGCACCTAACAACAACAAGAGACTAAATTTGTAATTTTTTTTTTTTACTAACTCTCTTTTATTTGGAAACTCAAATTGATGGCTTTTAGTCTTACATTAAAAACATTCCTCAAGATAACTAATTTGCTATTAAATTTATTTTTAATTTCTTTTGTAAACAAACCCTCCACTCATGGCCTTTACACACACACACACACATACACACACAGATATAAATATCTTCTTAATAAATATTTAAATAAATATTTATAAATATAAATATAAATATAAACAAATAAATATTTTAAGAATAAATACTTTTTTCAGTTATGGTTTCTCATTTCTCTTCCCCAAACTGAGAAACACTACATTTATTTAATAATAAAAGGTATGATTTTATGATCTTTTGTCTGGATTTATCCTAGAAATTTTGATCCATTATCATTAAAGTTTTATTATGTTAATAAATTATTATCAATCCTGTACCGTGTGTTGGGTTTCACTATGATGCTTTGAGGATCACAAGTAATGAAACAAAAAATCTTTGGCCTGATGGAGTCTAGATGCTAGTGGAAGAGACAGATAATGAACAATAACACAAGCACAATGCTTACTCTATTGGGCAATGATCATGATAAATGCTAATTAGAGACAGGAGAAAGTACAGTTTAGAACTTGATTGCTAGAGAAAAAGAAATTGCTTGGGTAAGGATCTAAAGGATGTGTGAGATCCAGTTCTGTGAATTTCTTGGTACAGATTATTTTAAGAAGAGGAGAAAGCAGGATGCAGCGGAGCATGCCTGGGATCCCAGTAACTCCGGAAGTGAAGCCGGGGGATCACAAGTCAGGCCAGAGGCAGCCTGTGTAACTCAGCAAGATGGTCTCAAGATAATAAAAAAGGGGCTAGGGGTGCAGGTCAGTGGCAGACCACTTGCAATGTATGTGCAAGATCATCCCCCCTGTACCACACACACACACACACACACACACACACACACACACACACACACACAGAGACATACACAAAACAAAAAATGAACAAATAAGAGGAGAAATACCCAAGACTGAGGTGGGTGTGTGATTGGAACAGTACAAGGTGAGTGGTGAAAATAAGAGGAAGAGGAGACAGGACAAAGGAGATGAGAAGATTGTGTGGGGCCTTGGAGTCCTTTAACCAGACTTCACCTTCAGCTCCCAGGGACATAGGTGCTAGAGTTTTGAGCACTGAACGGATAGATTCCCATGAGTCTAAACCCCTGTGCCCTGCTTCCTTTCTTCCTAGTGCATGTAGAAAAGACATAAGTACGAATCAAGAAAGATGAGAGACCTATGTGGAAGTTATTTTATTAATGTGGGCAAATATAATGGAAGATTAGAATTAGGAGGTGGTAGGAGAGGTGAATAAGATCAATCTTAATGGTAAACTGATGTAATTCACTGATGGTGTCATACAAGATGTTGCAGAAAGACAGCAGTGGGGAATAATTTCAAGATGTTCCAACTAAATTGAAAGAAAGAATTTCTCATTTCCTGAGATAAGGAACATCATTGAAGGAGTTATGGGGAGGGTGGGCAATGAGAGAAAACATAAGGAGCTCAATTTGGGTCATTTAAGTTTAAAGTACAAAAGGCTACTAGTATCCAACCATCACTTCCCACATCACCCTCCAGCAATGTGCTAGTTCAAGCCAACATCACCTCTCCATGGATTATTGCAATAATTTCTGATTAATGTTCCTTCCTTTTTGCCTCGTACATGAATTCTCTCTGCTCTCTGAGGCAACCACTGTGAAAATTATAGGGAATGAGTCAGATCACATCATTCCTACTGTTCAAAACTCTCTTAACTCACAATGAAACCAGAGGTTATCATGTTCTTTGGTTTGGCAAAAAACAACTTTTGTAATCTCATCTCTCCTCCACTCTCTCTTTTTTTATCCCATGTTCCAGATTGTCAGTATTCTGCCTGCTGTTCTTCAAGCACACATCAGCCTAAGTCCCTCACATCTGGTACTTCCATTGCCTGGAATGTCCAACACCAGATACCTCAAGGCTCAACTCTTT
>VMDO01011937.1:26029-50487 GCA_007922755.1 Pedetes capensis | reverse complement strand
AAACAATTAGCCATTGAAAACCCTATGAACAGCAGAGAAGCACTAACAATAGCGCTTCACCTGTTCTACACACGGTTACTATGAGTCAGACACCAATTCGATGATACCTAACAACAACAACAATAATATACTTTAAAACTTTTATTTGACATACACCTTTATAATACTTACTTGGCACAAGGCACAGTTACACAAACTCTTCAAATATTTGTTTATTTGATTTTTGTAACAATCAGCCATTGAAAACCCTAAGAGGGTTGCTATGAGTCATACCCAATGCCAGGACACTTAAAAACAACAGGAAATCGGTACCATTCTTCTTCTTGTTTTGTAGAGAACATAGTCAGTATATGGAGCTTAAGTTATTTTCCCAAAGTGACACATTTAGAAAGTGGTGGGACCAAAATCCAATGCTATTAACCCTTCCACCATACTGTTTATTACATTCATTCATGTTTTTCTTTTGAAAATCCAGAAATCGTTGTTAATAAGAATATTTTATTGTTTGTTATTATTTAATAAATGTCTAAAATTCCATTTTTAGCAGAGGTTTATCTTACTGAAAATGTACTGGAGTTGTTTCTCCTCATAATTGCATTATAATTAAATTAACTTTGACTACATTATTTCTCATTGCTAACTTCACACTGTCTAGTTGTAGTTATAAAATATAAATTAAGTTGCATACACATATATTTTTGTTTTTGTATATTTAGTGATCTGCATGTACAAAATATCTATTAAATTTGAAATTTTATGTATGCTTTCTTGAAAATAGTTTTATGTGTGTGGAAAGACCAGATATTAAAGACTGATATAAATGCCTTAACTTTCTTTGTAGTTATGTGCATATATATATATATATATATATATATATAGTTATGCCTGAGTGTGTCTATGTACATTCTAAGTATGCAGAAGGACCAGAAACAATCTTAGTGCATTTTTCAATTTGATATGTAGCTTCGAATGCAAGACATTAATAGGAAAAGGCAACTACAAACAACTATATGTTCTTAGCTGAAATCATACACTCTTAAATAACTCAGAGGTTGGGGAAGAAATCATGATTAATGTTGGAAATTATTCATTCATACATAAATGATAATTAATAGTTTCCACAATGGTACATGTTAGCAGTTTTGACATACTTAAAGGGAATTATTGCCTTAAAGAAGGGACCACTAAAAACCAATTCAGAATGTATAACGAGAAAGCCACCAATTGAAATCCAAAAAAAGTAAAAGAAATAAAGATATGGTTACTCATAGTAACCATATATAGAACAGATGAAACACTATTGTTAGTGCTTCTCTGCTATTCATAGGGTTTTCAATGGCTAATTGTTTTTTGAGAGTGGGTTGCCAGGTCCTTTGCTCAAATTAAAACAGTACTTGGTGAAATAGAAAACAATCATGGTATTAAAGAATAAACAAATACAAAGTTACTTCAATAAAAGATGTAAGCAATGATAAAAACACTTGAGAAACTACTACAATAATAAAATAAAAAAATAAAAATCAACAGCAGTAATAAACAGGAGATAATACTGTAACTAATATACATACCATCAACAGTGCATATAAGCTCCTTTTTGTCCATATCCTTGCGAGTATTTGTTATTTTTTGCTTTTTGATAATAGCCATTCTAAGTGGGGCAATGTGGAATCTAAATGAAGTTTCAATTTGCATTTCACTGACCACTAATGATATCGATTTTTTCCACATGTTTCTTGGCAATTTCTATTTCTTTTAGAAAGTGTCTATGCAGGTCATTTATTCATCTTTTGATTGGCGAACTTGGATTTTTGTTATTAAGTATTTGATTTCTTTATGTAGTATTGATAGTAATCTTTTGTGAGATAAATAGCCAGCCAAGATTTTCTCTCATTTTGTAGACTCTCTCTTCAACCTGTTGATGGTTTCTATCACCATACTGAAACTTTTAAACATGATGTAATCCTATTTATCAATTCTTGGTTTTGTTTCCTAATCTATTGGATTCTTACCCAGGAAATAGATTATCCAGTCAAAAAATTAATAAAGAAATATCAGTGTTCCCAAATTACCTTAGTTTGTGCTTATATAATGAGATCTTCATTTTTCCTTCAGTCCTGAAGGATAACATTACTGGCTACAGCAATCTTGGTTGGCAAGGATTTTTAAATTGTTTTTGTTTTTGTTTGTTTGTTTGTTTCCAGGACTTCCCATATATTATTTCATACCCTTCTAGCCTTTAGGTTTTCTGTTGAGAAATCTGTAATTAGCCTTGTGGGTTTACTTTAAATGTCACTTGATACTTCTTTCTTGCAGATTTTCATACTCTTTGTCCTATAGTTTTCATAATTTAACTATAATATGTTTAGAGAGGTTGGGCTTTAGCTCAGTTGGTAGAGTGCCTCTTTGCACTCTCTGAAGCCATGGATTCTATCCCCAGTACCACAAATACGGGAGAAAGACATGGCGCCTCACTTTTGAAACAATCCTGAAATAATCAGCCATTGAAAGTCCTACGAATACCAGAGTAACACTGACATAGGGCCAATGATGGGGTAGTGTTGGGAAGTATTTCCTTCTGTTGTACACAGGGTAGCTATGAGTTGGACATGATTCTACAGCACCTAGAAATGACATGTTATAGAAAGGTTCTGTTTGTATGTCCATGACTTTCTCAAGACTTGGGAAATTTTCTGCTATTATTTCATTGAATATGTTTTATATACTTGAGTCTGTACTTCTCTTCATTTATTCTTATATGTAAGTTTATTGTTTTAATGGTGTCCCAGACGTTTTATGTGACTTGTTCTTTCTTATTTTTGTCATTGCATCTGAATATGATATTTCATCAGACTTGTCTTCAAATTCTGATATTATTTGTTCTACTTCATCTAGTCTGTGTAGGTTTTTGACCCAGTTTTATATTTGATTTACTAAGCTTTTCATTTCCAAGAATTTTGGTCTCCAAAAGCAGATCTCTAGAACTACAGATTTTTTAAGGGCATTATTGTCTGCTTCCCTCTTCATTGTAGTCCACAGTTCCCACTGCATAGAGTTCTCAGCAGATTTGAGTCAAAGTCTCATACCCCCAGGCCAAAATTGTTGGTCCAGCGGCTGTTCTGTGGGCCAGGGCAGAGAAGAGGATGTTGGGTCTCAGAGACAGAACTATGTCTGGGCTTCTGCTCCTCAAGTAGTAAGCTCAGCCAATAAGATCCTTCTCAGGATGGCTCCGGGTTACAGTACCATATGAATATGCAGGGAAACGCAATGGACTTCTTCAGCACCAGCTCACTATTTATCTCAGGTCTCTTGTCTGTTTAGATGATAGTGCATGTTTGAAAGGTGCTGGATTCTGCACTTGTGGAGATTACTGGGACTCTGTCAGGTGCACACTGTTCCATTTGTTGTATCTAGTGGAGAAGTAGCTGAGTGCTGGGTGTCTGCAATCCACCATCTTGCATCTTAAACTTCCTTTTACAAATTATTTAATACATAATTTATTATTATTTTTAAATGAGCTCAATATTGTCTTTATTTGTGCTTTTCTTTTTTTTTTCTCCCTTTATTGGTAAATATATACTAAGAGGTATTTTGATAGGCATCCTTATCTTTATCCTGATCTCAAAGAAAACATTTTCACCATTATATATGATACTTTATGATACTTGTAGAATGCTGTAGACACACTTTATCAGTAAAAGGAAGTTGAGGGCTCAGTGTGGTGGCACATGCCTATAATCCCAGTATTCTAGAAGCTGAGGCAAGAGGATCATGGGGTCAAGGCCAGGCTGGGCTTCGTAGAGAGGCTCTGTCTCAAAAAATAATAAACATATGTTCTCACTCATATGTGGGAGTTGAATCTTACTTAAAAGAAGAAAAAAATCCTATATATATAAGTTGATATATATAAATGCACAGTTAAATTTAGTGAAGAGGGGACAATACAAAGAGTAGAAAGAAGGAGGGAGGAAACTAAGAACAGGAAGCAAAGATCGTGAAAGGTGAGATGGGGAGGAGAATCAATGTAGAGGGATAAAGAGGGAGAGGATAATTTCAATTTAAACAATGCAATTCCATGTATACATGGAAAAAATAGAGGAATATAACCCAAACATGCATATGAGTTTTACAAAAGTTTCCATAAACCCCATAAGTTGATAAAAGTATAACCAAAAGTGATATAATAGTTGCATAATGGAAAAAGCCAATGCTGTATTACTCTGTACCCTACAACATTTGCCAGTGTTTTCAATGACTGATTATTTCAGGATTGTTTCAGAAGTGAGGTGCCATGTCTTTCTCCTGTATTTTTGGATAGAATCCATGGCCTCAGAGAGTGCAGAGAGGCACTCTACCAACTGAGCTAAAGCCCAACCTCTCTAAACATATTATAGTTAAATTATGAAAACTATAGGACAAAGAGTATGAAAATCTGCAAGAAAGAAGTATCAAGTGACATTTAAAGTAAATGCACAAGGCTAATTACAGATTTCTCAACAGAAAACCTAAAGGCTAGAAGGGTATGAAATAATATATGGGAAATCCTGGAAACAAACAAACAAACAAACAAAAACAAAAACAATTAAAAAATCCTTGCCAACTCAGATTGCTATAGCCAGTAATGTTATCCTTCAGGACTGAAGGAAAAATGAAGATCTCATTATATAAGCACAAACTAAGGTGATTTGGGAACACTGATATTTCTTTATTAATTCTATGCCTGGATAATCTGTCTATTTCCTGGATAAGAATCCAATAGCTTAGGAAACAAGACCAAGAACTGACAAATGAGATTACATCATGTTTAAAAGTTTCAGTATGGTGATAGAAACCATCAACAGGGTGAAGAGAGAATCTACAAAATGAGAGAAAGTCTTGGCCGGCTATTTATCTCACAGAAGGTTACTATCAATAGTACATAAAGAAATCAAATAACAACAAAAAGCCAAGTTTTCCAATCAAAAGTTGGACAAATGACCTGCATATACACTTCTCAAAAGAAGAAAGGACCAAAAAATGCATATAAAGGAATAAATAAAAGTATGATTGCTTAAAGAATATTTAACTTTGTATGTTGAACATTCAAATCTGCAAACTATAGGACTTAACATGTTACCTGCAAAATGAGACAAGCCTTCAATATAAAGTCTATTTCTAAACAGAATCCATAAATATTTGAGTTATTTATATACATATCCCCCCCACACACATGGGGCTGGGGTTTGGCTCAGTTGATAGAATGCTACTCTGCACTTTCTAAATACCAGGGTTCAATCCTCAGCACTGCAAAAATGGGAAAACAATATGGCAATCCACTCCAGAAAAAATCCTGAAATAATTATCCATTGAAAACCCTATGAGGGCTGTTATGAGTCGAACTGGACTCAGTGGGACCTAACAATAACAACCTCCCTGCCACGTGTCTGTCAGCTTGCTGTGCTGCTATGATGCTGAAAGCTATGCCACCACCAGTATTTCAGATACCAGCAGGGCCACCCATAGTGGACAGGTATCAGCTGAGCCTCCACACTAAGACAGACTAGAGAGAAGGACCCAAAAGCTCACTCCTGAGACAATTAGCCAGTGAAAACCCTATAAATAGGAAAGAAGTATGGTCAAATATAGTGCTAAAAAATGAGCTACCTAGACTGGAGGGCATTCAAGAATTAACAGGGGAGTAATAGCCTCCTAAAAGTAGAGTCAACCTTAAAGACAAGAATGGACTAAAGCCCCTGGGACCTCTATTTGCTGATGTGGCATGACACGAAATGAGAAGAAATATAGTGGCTATAATAGTGGACTCAAACATAGAAAGATCATGTGCATGGCACAATGCTGAGGAGTGTTTCATTCTGTTGTACATAAGGTCACTAAGAGACTTGACTTAACAGCACCTAACCACAATAAAATATAGAAACCTTATTTCCTTGTATATTTCTTTACCTTTTCCCATTTATAGCATATTTTTCTTAAACTTTTTTTCTGTATACATTAGAACCCACTGAGATTTTTTTTGCTTCAACTCTGAAATGTAACATTGAAAACTTAAGAAGGAACCACAACATATATCTTTATGATAATTCTGAAATATTTCAAATAAGTAGGAATTGATCTAATGAAAGATGAGGAACTCCTCTAAGACCTCTATCCAAAAGTGTAGAATGTTACTAATAGAAATTTTAAAAGACCTCCCTAGAGGGAGGGATGTAACATATGCGTATCTAAAAAGAATCATATAAAGGTGTCAATCTGCCCAATGAATATGTAATCCAATAAAAATATTAAAAAATCAATCTAAAATTGATAAATAGCAAATCACTAAGAATGAGAAAATACTGAAAAACAAAACTAAAAAATTGGAAAGACTTACTCTAATTGATTTCATGACTTATTGTAAAGTTACAATAATTAAGTCATTGTACTATGATATAAAAATAGACAAATAATCACCAATTAAATAACCCAGAAATAGATATAAAAATATGAAGATAGGATGTAAATTGACCTTGGTATTGGAAAGCAGTGAGAAAAAGATAGTCATTTTCAATAAATAACACAGGGCAGTTAGAAGTCCCTGTGGGGGAAAAAAAACTTGACTACAAAAATCAATTTGGACTTGTAGATTCAATTGAGATTTTTAATGTGTGATTTTTTATTTTATTTTTATATTTATTTATTTATTTATTTATTTACTTACTTACTTATTTATTTATTTATGGTACTGGGGGTTGAACCCAGGGCCTCGCGCTCACATGCTTTGCAAGTGCTGGACCACTGAGCTGCATGCCGCGCCCACTTTTTTACTTTTTGAGATAGAGTCTCATTAAGTCATGCAGACTGCTCTGGTCTCAAACTTGAGATCCTCCTGTCTCTGCCTCCAGATTTGCTGGGATTACAGACCTGTGCCACTGCGCCTGGCAATTGTGATTTTTTAAATAATGTAATTTATAGCATGTGCTATATATTCTAATAGGAAAAATGTCTAAAATAGGAAGTAAATTCAATTATTTTAAAGGAACACACTGAAAAATCGGGCCCAATATTTTAAATATCTGACCAATAAAAGAGCAGAAAGAGTGTCAGGGGAGGTGGCACATGCCTGTAATCCCAGCAACTCAAGAGGCTGAAAGAGGAGAATCATGAGTTCAAGGCAGGAGGCAGCCTACATAGTTTAGCAATACTCTGACTCGAAAATAAAAAATAAGACATGATCTAGAGATGCAGCCCAGGGGTACAGCACTTGCAAAATATGTGCAGAGGACTGGGTTCAACCCTCAAGAGCATAAAGAGAATAAACAAGGCAAACTAAGGAGAGGAATCAGGTATTTGTCACACATAAGCATAGGGCTTATATGCATAATATAAATATAGCTCCTATAAAGAAGAAAAGACAATCCAATACAAAACAACCAGTGTCTATTTAGATAGACACTGGTTTTATGAGTTTGAGTCATGAAGGGAAACTGTTCCGGCCATGTTGGACATCTTGACATGGTGATATTTTCACAGATGTTCCCTCTGTGTGCTAATGCATCTGTATGAAATCTGTACAATTTTGTTCCACTTTTTTCCTATAGTATTCTGTATAATTAGTATTCTGTATTGTTAGTTTATTTCATTCAATCATTAAAAATACCTCAAAAACAAGATTACTTACATTATCCTGAGAAAAATTATTGAGAAGTACTTCAACATGGAAGGCAGAAAACCAGCAATCGAGGGAAGATTTCAATAATTCCCCAGAGAAAAAATGAAGACCTGAACAAAGAGAGGCTGTAGAAACAGAAAGGAAGGAAATCACTTTAGAGATAGTAGATAGTTATAAACAGGGAACTAATGGAGTTGCGGAGAGAAGACAAAGGAAAGAGTTTATTTAAAATGTCTCATGGGTCATGAGTTTATGGCTGGAAGATAATTATTCACTTGCTGGAAATATTAACAAACAGGATACATTTATGCATGGGTAAAGTTTTAGATATATAAATTCCATAGCCCTGCTTTTCATTTGCAAAGTGTTGAAATTGGACTGAAGGCTAAGACTAGAATTCTAATGCCAGAAATATACAGCCTGGCCCCAAGGGTTCTAAAGGAATGGTACCATTATTATAGAAAAACATTCCCAATTCAGCTTGTAACATGGGTCTTATCAATAATCAAGTTTCTTTACAGTACAAACAAAAGGAGAACACAAGAGAGAAGAGAACACAAAAACACAAAGAGAACACAAAAGACAACACAAAAAGAGTAAAAATGATTCTTCTGGGATGCAATCGAGTTTAATTAGCTCTTTATAAGTAGTGTAATAATTGGCAGCATTCAAATTGCTGACAGCTTCCCTTTCTTACTTCATTCTTTTACTCCCTTCTTTTTTCTCCCCCTTGCTTCTTTTAAAGGAAGATCAAAGCCTTTAGAGCTGAGTGAATGCTAATGGCGCATACATTTATTTGAAAAGCTTTAAGTCCTTGAAACACTGCACATAAGATTTTTTTCTTCCCAACTGTCTGCCTGTTAAGTGTATTTGACACTATTAGCAGGAATTATCTCTGCTTCTCCCACCCCTGTCCATTTTAAAAGAAAACACGTCTATTTTAACACTTTGGAAATGTTGATTAAAATGAGAGTTCCATAACCTTTTTTGATCTTCCACAAATTAGGTACTTTGAACCACAGATTGCAATAGAGTTAATGAGTCTCTTCCGCATGCATATGGACTTTCATCCACTTTGTATGTGCCTGAGGAGGGGCCTGAGCACAAGCTTGGGAAAATGATTAAACTCTCTTGTTCGTGTATATGTAGCCTTGACAGGTGGGAGGTGTTGCGATTGCAGTTTATAATGAAAGGACAGAATATTTTCAATTGAGCTAAAACATTTTCCAGATTCTTGAATGAACAAAATGCCTTTCCGCTCTTCGTGAAATAATACACACCCATGGCAACTGGTCCAAAGTTCTTTCAGAAAACAGAAACTGACAAATAATGGAGTTGATAGGATAATTTTGAGGAATTCATTTTCTGAATCTTTGGCTGAAATTCATAGTGTTTGATTCTTAGACTTGACTCTCTGGATACATATTATCATGGAATATTTAGTGTCGCAACCATTTTGCTTCGGCCATATTTCTAAGATTACTATGCACACTTCAATATTTTGCCTGAGACACGAGAAGTTATTAGTTGTTGTTCTTAGTACTTTTATTGAAGAAGAAACAGGAGGAGAAAAGAAATACTGGAGAAGATAGAAAATACCTACAGGGTTCAGTGACTTGTTGCAGTTGTATTTTTTATCCTGTATTATCTCATGTTACATCTCATAGTAAAAGATGGCTGCATTGTATTAAATGATACTTTATGAATTAGAAAAAATTCAAAGAATAAGTTAGTACGGTCAAACTGAACTTTCTGTTAGGTCAAGAATTGGAAAAACTGTCTTTAAAAATCTCTTCTTCCTGGGCAGGGTGGTTCATGCCTATAATCCCAGGGATTTAGGAGGCTGAAGCAGGAGGATCACAAGTTCAAGGATAGAGGCAGCCTACTAACTTAAGGAGACACTGTCTCAAGATAAAAACAAAACAAAAAAAATGGGCTGGGGGTGCAGCCCAGTGGAAGAGCACTTGCAAATCATGTACAAGGCACTGGGTTCAATCCTCGAGTACCACACACACACACACACACACACACACACACACACACCCCAACCTATACTTACTCCTATCTAAGAAGATATAGCTCAGTGCATGTTATCTACATATCCAAGTATTTGAAAAGGAAAGTGTTTCAACTGAGACTCCAAAACTTAAAGCACTAATTTCTCCCAAATTCCAAAATATTCTTCAAAAACACTGAGGAAGGATGTGTGAAGGATGTGCAAAGGATAGGTATTAACTCCATTGTGGGCTTGGCTCTTAACCTTTTAAGGGTAAATCAAAGGATTAAAATTGAAGAGGCAGGATCCTGGGTAATTTGGTGGGTTACTACAGGGTAAATTGAGTATGCCTACAGCCGTACCACTGTGGCAACCAATTCCGTCAGATCTCAGAAGCTAAGCATGGATGGGACTTGGATGGGAGACTGCCTGGGATCACCAGGTGCTGTAGGCTTGGGAGAAGGACCTGGAAACCCACTCTCAACAATCAGCCATTGAAAACCCTGTGAATAGCAGAGAAGCACGGACAATACTGTTTCCCCTGTTGTGCACAGGATCGCTATGAGTTGAATACCAACTTGACGGCACCTAACAAGTTGAGTATAGTTTATTTTTTCTTGGAAACCCACCTACCACAAACACACAAAGAAAGCTGGTAGAGATCAAGAGGCTTTCTTTGGAAGGAATTTTGATGATTTTATACTGCTAGATACATTAACATAGTAAAAAGACACTATGAATTGATACTAGTTGAAGGGTTAATGTTACCAAAGGTATTTTATTTGTGAGAATCCAGAAAAACCTCTTAATGGAATTCACCAAAGGCAAGAACAATCCTTGTAGAGAGTGGATATGTAAGGACAAGAAAGAAAACTAGAGAAGAAAATACAATGTCTAATTTCAAGTAATGAATCTCACTAATGCAATGCACCAGACATACTATATGTGAAAGACCAAAATTTGCTTTATTATTAAACTTGCATAAGCATGATTATGTTCAAATCTCCTTCATGCCCACTTTCTGACAAAGCTAAATCTAACTTAGGGATTTAGGCAGGAGTGCCTTGTCCTCAATTCTATTCTTGTTGAACGACGTTTGTTATTTAATACATGAGTATCTCTATGGGTCTCTATGGTAACAAAGAAGTGTTTTGGCAGTGATTGTGGTGGCTCTGATGATGGAAAGGGCGATAAGAATTATTATTTAAAAAAAAAAAATTCCAGGCCTCCTGCCAATATTTTAGAAACCCGTCCTTGTCCAAGTCTATGATTTTATTTAACTGAAATTTTTTAAAAGAGAAGAGCTCCCATAGCGGGGAAGTTTACTTTGTAATGCAGATGCTTTTTGAGCATTTTTCAGTATGTTGACAAAAAAAATAATGTTCTGGGGTTTATTTGTCAAGCTTGCATGAAGAACTGGTTAATACAAAGTATAATAAACAATTGGTATTAATTACTAATGTGCCAAGCTGTGAGCTCACCTCCTTACATGGATTTTCTCATACAACTCTTGCAACTACCATATGCAGTAAATATCATGACCACTATCATCAGTACTCAGGTGAGGAAACGAGAGTATAAGAAGTCATTTAAACTTCCCAAATCACACAAAATTAAAAATTTACTTAATCTGACTTCAGAGCTCATCCTCTGAATGACTTTGCTATATTTTCACCTCAACATTTCCATGTTTCCCATATAACCTTGTTAAAGTATCCAGGAATTCTAATAAAACAAGTATGTTGTTGTTTGAGGAGTTTGTGGGGTGGTGTATGCGTTTCCGTGGAGTATACATGTGTCTTTATAAATCTTAGAGCATTCTGTGCAGCTAATGTAAATCCCTCCTTCAAGAGACTTGAGGATGACTTCTCTTCCTTATGAGTTCACCTGAAGCAAAAGTAGCTATCTCAAATGCCCGCCTTTTAAGCATGGCATTGACTCATGTATAAAAGCACAATTATTTGCGAAGTATTCCATATTGTAAGACTGCTTCCCAGCTTGTGCTGCCTCAGAAGACTCCGGGAGCTTCTTGGAGCTCCTTTCTTTTCTCATCATTCCTGTTCTGTCCTTCCTGATCCTCCTCCTGGCTTCTGAAGTGCAATCAAGAACTACTTGTGAATGGGTTTGATATCTATGTGAGATGCCCAAGACGGGGATGAACTAGCTGGATCTGTTATTTGGTTGAAGGCTCCTCCTTTTTCCTCTGAGGACTGTATATATAGGTTGATGCAAGGGCACCTTCTATTGGCCAACATATTAATCTAATTTACAACATGAGTCTTCATGATTCCTTTCAGTTCTATCACTGTCTTGTTTGGCACCTTTGCATGAATTAGAAAAAGGCTACTGTTCCTCTGGCAGGAAAATCTGTGTATGAGGATGGAGCCTGAAAAGGGGAGCACAAGTTAAGTGTCAGTACCAGGGGCCTAACCTTGCACAGTAAACACTTTGCCTAAATATATGCAGCTGTCCTGATCCTTCCTAGAGTCCTAGGCACTAAACAGCCACAAAAATGAGAGCCTTGTATTCCAGATGCTTTATATTTTTAGTCAACAAAAATGTTCAATATTAATAAGTTGATGTAGGCAATCCCTATGTGGAAAATGTGAGACCAGGTTGGTTATACTAAAGAAGAAAGAAAAAGTAAAAAAGAAAAAATTGAATCTGCTCTCTTCTTTCCTCCTGCTCATTTCCAGCAAAGGCATTCCACTAGATCTTTTATTCTTCCTCCAGTTTATGGTCCTCAACTTTGGATGGGTATTGGAAATACCTGAAGTGCCTGAAAAAGTCTTAGTCCTCAGGTTGTATACCAGATAAGGTAGATCAGAAACTCTAAGGATAGGCATCTATACTCTTTATATGTTTCAAGTGATTACAATGAGCAAAGTGGAGAACTCCTGCAGATGTGAATAATCAATTGAGAGGGGAGGTGCTGTAAGATTAAACTGCAATCTTCTGTCCTCTTTCATCTCATTATAGGAGTCTGTGTGATAAAATAAATGATCTATTTTATTTTTTTCAATTTTTAACTGGAGAATTTAACTAAAGTCAATTATCTATTTTTTCTTTGCACGCACTCTACCACTTGGTTGCACCCCCTCAGCCCCTTTCTTATATTTATCTTGAGGCAGAGTCTTGCTAAGTAATGTGGACTGCCTCTGGTCTTCAACTCTCAAACTTCCTGACTCTGCTCCCTAGTCACTGGGATTACAGGCATGTGCCACTGTGCTGGGCAATTAGTTACCTTTCTTCAAAGTTTTCAAGAGGCTAAATACACAACATTACCAAACAATTAAAATGTATTATAAACATTACAATGTTCTTAAGAAAATTCTTACTGAATAGCAGCAAATGAATATTACTTGGGCATAAAAGAGTAGCTTTCCACAAGAAATGATTAGGCCTGAAGCCAGCTGTGGTAGCACTTGCCTGTAATCCCAGCAACACAGGATGATCAAAGGTCAAGGCCAGAGGCAGCCTGCATAATTTAGCAAGACCCTGTCTCAAAACTAAAAGTGAAAAAATGGTTTTAAGGCACTGCTTAGTGGTAGAACACTTCCAAATACATGTGTGAAGCTCCGGGTTCCACATTCCAGTACTGGAAAAAAACAAAACAAAACAAAACAAAACAAAAAAGACCTGGATTAACTCACCTTTTAAAAACATTTGGCCATAATAATTACCAAAAAGGAAAAAAAGAATTAGCAAGTTTTAGCACAAAAGCAACAGCTCCCTTTGAGAAATAGCTATTTAATAATTCATAAATGACCCATCTGCAGAAAATATAATGGTACAAGTAACAGTGGCTTACTAAGCCGCAGTACTATCATAGTGTATCAGCAAACCACAGCGAACAGAACAAATATTTTTGGCTGTAGAGTGGTAGGCTCTCCAAACACAAATTAATCTCCTTAATGGATTTTCCTTACCTTCATGAAAAATACATTATGGGCTCTTAAGTCACACTCAACACATTGTTAGGGTTTTATATGATGTGGGGTTGGCACAAAGATGATTTTTCTTTCACACTGTGGGTAAAAAAACAATGAGCTGGGTGGTTTGGAGCCAGACTATTTAATCACTCGGCAAAGACTGGTTACCCAGAGAAGTTGCGTTATTCTCAAGCCCCCTCCTTCAAGAGGGTCTTAAATTTTGCTGAGAGGTAAAAATACAAATTCCATTGAGGCCTCACCATTTATGAAATTTCCAAAGTATTGAGAGATTGTTTGTTGGCCCCTTTATTAATTACTCTGATCTTTTTACACGTTAGCTAAAGAAAACTTATCCCAACAAAACTGTGATTGCTTCCATTCATGCCCAGCTTCTTCTTGTCTAAGAATGCAATTCCTTGAAGATAACTAGGGATGGAAACCAAAGTAGGCTGTGGCCGGAAAAGCACAGCATGTTTTCAGCATTGCAGTTATATGTAATCTTTTACTGTGCATTTATTTCCAGACATCAATTTTTGTATGCAGATGGACATTCCTTCAAGACTGAATGCCCACATTAGACAGGCCAAATGCATTAAGTAGCTGCTTTTATACTGCTGCACATATATCAAGATGGGCAAAGGCAGTTGAGTTGCTGTATTCATGGGGGTGTTGAATCAGACACTAAACCAGACATAAGCATTTGCTAAGACCTTTTAGGGGGCAGATATGTGGCACTCATGAAAATGCCCACAGTGGTAGGTAGAAGGCACTTTACCTTTTAGTCAGTGTTCTTAGCTTAATCTGTGTAAAATGATTTTGAAACCACTGAGATTTTCTTTTCTTTTAAGCAGAGGGCAATAATCAGCCTTCAGATGGTTCACATTAAACAACATGGATCAGAGCTGAACCTCTGCCCTTGAAGTGAACACAGCTTTTCCTGTGAGAAATCACCTGGCAGCAGAATGATAAGGTGAGAGAATTGTCACAGATGTGGGAAGCATTCCTGTTTGAGATGGCAGTAGGTTGACCAAGTCTCCAGCATAGCATTTTCAGTAAATGTTACTACTGCCCTGCAGTGCTGGATCACAGTAGCTGGGACCAGGACAGTGGAAACCATTCATAACCACTCCAGGGATTCATTTGTTGCTCCAATTTTAGGCAGTGTTTTCCATACACATTATACAAAGAAATTACATGACCTAGGTATTTAGAGTTGTCAACCTGTACAATTTCATCATAAAACCAAGTGAAAAAGAGTTAGGAGGGTGCTTAAAATTTTTATTGTGTTAAACTAAGGAATTGGAGCAATCATATTCAAATTAAGGATGTAATTTAAATTATAGTAGAGAACTACTGCTGTGAATATTATATCCGAGAGTAATTGTTTTAGTTACATAATGCTGGAACTTTTTTTCAATTAATGGTCTTCAGAAGCCAATGAATTTTCTGAGAGTTTTTCATGAACTCTAAACTCATGACAAATCAAATGTGTACTACGGTGTTAATTTCTCAGACTTTACAGTCAGTAACCTTTCTAGTTGTTGTTGTTGTTAGATGCCATGGAGTTGGTGTCTAACTCATAGTAACCCTATGTACAAGAGCCGAAACACTATTGTTAGTGCTTCTCTGCTATTCATAGAGTTTTCAACGGCTGATTGGTTTTTGAGAGTGGGTTGTCAGGTCCTTCTCTCAAGCCTACAGCACCTGGTGTTCCCAGAAGGTCTCCCATCCAAGTACTAACTAGGCCCAACCCTGCTTAGCTACCAAGATCTGAGAGGATTGGACACCACAGTGGTATGGCTGCAGGCAACTTTTCTAGTATAGTGACTAAAAGTCAATGCTTCTCTTTACAGTAAACTCAACAAAATCAACTTTTTCTCTCACAAATATTAGTTTGCTACTTACTGAATTTTGCAAGCACTTTCATTTCCAAATGAGCATATGAAAATATGGAAAACAAGTAAGCCTTTATTTTCACTCTTGCTCCATATCAATTAATTGTTCCCCAAACAGCTGGCATAAATTGGGTCATGTAAATTTCTTGGTTAAATTTAAAATGATCAACCCTCAACAATAACAAAAAACCTTTGAGGACTCCTCATTGCATAATAGGAATCTAACCCTTCATATAAGCCTCTGACTCTCTTAGAAGTGATGTCTGCTTCGTTCATCAACTTCTGCACGTGGCACTGCTCCTTCCTCAGGTGCAAATCATCAGATGCTGGGATAGTTTTTATGATGTTTCTCAAAGAACCCACAACCCAATTCTGGGAACCTGTGAGCATATTACCTTATGTGTAAAGGCAACTTTGCAAATGTGGTTAAATTAAGAATGGTGAGATAAGAGGTTATCCTGGTATCCAGTTGGGGCAATATAGTCACATATATCCCAATAAGATGGAGGCAGAAGGATCCAAATCAGAGACAGATGTACAGATGGCAGGAGAAATCAGAGAGGAGAGACAGGGCTATGCTGCTGGTTTTAAAGGAGTAAGAGGCTATGAGCCAGGGATTACAGGTGGTCTCTAGAAGCTGGACAAGGCAAGGAAATGGATTCTCCCCTAGAGCCTTCAGAATAATGTAGGCTTGCTAACAACTTGATTTTAGCCCAGTGAAACTGATTTTGAACTTCTGACCTCCAGAATTATAAGATAATAAACTATTATTTTAAGCCCCTAGATTCATGTTAATATGTTATTCTGCAATTGCAAATGTATGTAGCCAATTGATTTCATTTTCTAGCATACATAAAACTCCTCCCTGAATCAGAGATTTGTGTTATCTTTAGATGCTGGATGCACGGAGAACACTTACCTCTTCTCCTTACCTTTGTATTTTGGATAACTGAAGCACAGAATAAATAGTTGTTGAAAATGAATGATTAGGTTAGAACCTAGAAAGATACACATACATGCTTACAACATAGTTAGCAGTATTAGTTCATACAAAGTGAACTTTTATAAAGTATAAGCAGGAGATCAATAAGTACTCAAAGTATATGATGGCAGTAAGCTTTTTCATTCTTTATTCCCTTTGCTCTGTTTCCATCCAGAATGTACCTCACTGAAGACTTAGCAGAAGGAAGTAATGAGAGCAACAACATATGCAGCATTTACTTTTCTTTGAAAGCACTAATTAAGTGGGTAATTACCACAGAGATTAAGCACCCTGCCATACCTACCAAGATGTCCTCAACTGCTGACCTCTCAGAGGCTTCCGGTGGTTCTTAGACCATCAGCTATACCTCAGATGAAGGGAAATATTATGAGGAATCAACTTCCTGTTTTTTCAGAAAGATTAGAAAATGATCCCATTTGGTTTTAGGACCAACTGACCAACCCCTGCTGTGTCTTTTCTTATACCTGTTCCTATAATAGTTAGTCAGAGGGAGTGCATCTGATCAGGTAACTTCATATTGTTGAATTAGTTCCCATGGAAAACATATGGACCTATTTCATTAACTTTTTATTCAAATATTTTAATGGAAATGTCACTGCCTTATATATCATGAGGTGATACATTTAAGGTGGTGTTGTTTTACACATCATATTCTAATGCACGTGGATTACTATGTACAAATGCACATGGTGTTCTTTTCTATGTAATACATTGGGAAGAGTGGAGCTTTTGAATGTTGCACGTATCTTGCTAAATACCTAGAGAATTTTCTTTTGCTGTTCTCTTTAAACCATAATTTTAAAGACTCGTTTGACTGCTTTAAAAATGTAAACTATATTTTTCAAAGAAACAGTTTAATACTTTAAAAATGTGGTGAAAACTGCCTTGAGTGCCTGCTAATGGAAAAGCAGGGATCTTCAATACAGGAAGTGGCATGCAGCACATTAAACCTTAGGGAAGGTGAGTGTGACAAGTTTCAACCTGTTAGGTGCAGTCAGTTTGATGTGAACTACTGTTGAAAGAGCCTGCAGCCGTACCACCCTGGCATCCAGTCCCTCCAAATCTCAGAAGATAAGCAGGGACAAGCCTAGTTAGTAGTTGGAAAGGAGACCGCCTGGGAATACCAGGTGCTGTAGGCTTCAGAGAAGGGCCTGGCAGCCTACTCCTGAAACAATCTGCCATTTAAAGACCTATGAATAGCAAAGAAGCACTAACAATAGTGCCCAGTATGGCACAGTGTGGGCATGGCACAGTGTTGGGGAGTGTTTTGTCTATTGTACACAGGTCACTGTGAATTGGACCCAACTTGATGGCACCTAACAACAACGACAACCAGTCTTTCCTAGTAATGATTAAAGGTAGGAATCACTTTCTCCAAGTTATTTATGGAAATTGCCACTAAATCATTATAAAGCCCCAAAGTCTCTTTTCAGTGGATTTGGTCCTTCAAGGACAATATTTTTAAAGAAATATCCCACATAAAAATAAGATACTATAATCTTTTTAGATATATTCTATTAGGATCAGAGGAACTTACACTGATTTTTTTCCCCAGGATTTCAGGGGTAAATTCAGTGACTTGTTTAGACTTTTCCAGTGCTCTGTCACTGAGCTGCATCTACGGCCCCTTTTTTCTTTTTCTCTTTCTTTCTTTTTTCTTTCATCTTTAAATTTTTTTTTATCTTGAGACAGGGTCTCAGTAAGTGTTGGGATTCCTAGGGGATAGAGAGTACCCCAAACATGGCCAGTCCAGGAGCTCATCTAGCCCACTTGGAAACCTATGGGGCAAGATAGCAACAGGTCACCTTTGCCATACATCCAGGTATCTCACTCTTCCCCCCTGCCATTGAGTGGGCCAAGATGGCACACAGGGTGTGGTAGCATCTAAACGCCCCTGGTGCCTGATTGGTCATTTCTGATCCAACCCTGTTCCCCTGATTGGCTGGCTATCAGGCCATATAAACTCCGGAGTTCAGAGTTCAGCAGCCATTCTGAACACCATCCAAGAGAAGTTCACTGGGTCCTTGTGGTTCCTTAAGGGCCCAAGACCTATTTACTAGTCTGCCTAGCCTAGCCTGCAGCCTTCCCCAAACTGCCTTCATCATGCTTCAACCCACCTGCCACCTCTATCCGACCCCAACCTCTACAACACTGGATATCCCATACCGACTGACAGCTTCATGAGGCAAGACTCCGGGAGTCAAGCTCAGGGTCCCCGAAGTGGTGAAAGCTGTGAGCTGGAGGAGCAACCACACCCAGGAGGCTCTGCCCCAGTGGTGGAGACAGCAGCTGAGTGCTTCCCTTCTCCAAGTCCCTTTTCCCCTCTCCGGAATCCTCCATTCCTTTCCCCTCTTTTGTTAATAAACTCCTGCCCTTCTCTCCTGTACATGAGGTGCAGCAATCTGGGCACCCACCTCTTGCCTCCACCAACAACGCAGAGAGAGAGAAACCCCAGGAAGAACTAATCTTTGCTGACTGACTCTGCCCTGGAAACTTGCGGTCCTCCTGCCACTGCCTCTTGAGTTGCTGGGATTATAGGCGACCTCCCCTTCACCTAGCTTGATGTTGTTTGTTTGTTTGTTTGTTTCAGTCTTGAGGATCAAACCTAGGGCCTGACACATGCTACCATTGAGCCATATCCCCTGTCCTTTATATTGGCTTCTATATAAGAAAAAAGCCACTACAAATAAAACCATAATAAATAACATAAAACTCAAATCCAGACATTTCTACTCAAGGAGTGTGGTGATAAAGGAAAGTGAACAAATGATTTCTTGAGGAGTTTAATGAGAGTCACAGGAACACAGAGAACTATTTTACTCTTAAAGAAAAAAATACTCATCCCAAAAATGTTATAATGGAAAAACTTGTGCCGGGCATTCAAGACTAGTAATGGTTATCCCCTGGGACACAGAACATTTAATGGATTTTCAGTTCTGTTCTAAAATATTTTCTATGCTTCATCAGTGTTGTGTAAAATGTCAGGTTTTCTTCAGCTTTCTTTTCTGGGAAACCCTTGGCTTTAGTCAAATATTGAAAGGCAGGAAATATTACATCCCTCTATAATAAGTACAGTGTAGTTGAAGATGGTAGAAGTCAAAGCCTTCAAATATTATAGCAAATGTACAGTAAGTTTTATTTTTTTCTTTTTGCAGTACTTGGGGGTTGAACCCAGGGCTTTGTACAAACTTTCCAAGTTCTCTACCATGAGGCTGCACCCTCAGTCCATTTCTTACTTTTTTTCTTTTGAGACAGGATCTCACTAAGTGATGCAGTCTGCCCGTGGTCTCAAATTTGCAATCCTCCTGCCTCAGCCTCCAGAGTTGGTGGGATTACAGGTGTGCACCACCATATCCAGCATAAGTGAGCATTTTTAAATTATCTGTTGTTGTTGTTGTTAGGTGCCGTCGAGTCGGTATCCAACTCATAGCAACTCTCATAGGGTTTTCAATGGCTGACTATTTTCGGGATTGCCTTGGGAGTGGATTGCCAGGTCTTTCTCCCATTTTTGTGGTGCTGGGAATTGAACTCGGGACCTCAGAGACTACAGCTCAGCGCTCTACCAACTAAACTAAATCTCAGTCCTTAAATTATCTAGTTTGCTTTTAAGCTCTCCAACTTCATTGGACTCAAATTTATATTAGAGACAAAATAGGTTATTAATTTGTCATTAACTGGGAGGAAAAAAATCAACTAACATCAGAATTAAATTTGTGTGTGTGTGTGTGTGTGTGTGTGTGTGTGTGTGTGTGTGTGGTGTCAAGTTAACTGTCTAACATGGAAAAAAAAAAGTCTTTTACCAAAAGAATTCTCTTTTTAAAAAACAACAATAGTAGGCAGATAATTGCTAATCAAAATCTTTGAACACATTCTTTTGGGGAAGGTAAGTTTTGAACTTTCTAGTTTTTTTGCCTTATTGTCTCTGAATTTTAAATAACAAAATAAATTAGCTATTTTAAATCCTACTTTATTGAAATCACAGTGTCTGCTACCAGATTCTCTGGTGCATCACTGATCTTTCTGCTTTACAGTGAGATTCACTGGGGAAATTTATGTGTCAGCAAAAAAGAAAAAAAATTCTGTAATTTTGATTCTTTACTGATTAAAACTAAACATTACGACAGTTAGGAGAAAACTCCAAAGTCTACAAGGGACCATAAGTCACTTGGTTTGTCTGAATTAATTGTTAAGTTCAGAAAACCAGTTTGTTCTGCTCCAGCATGAGCATATTTACTAAACTTTGAAGAGGTTTCAAGTATTATTACTGCATATAAAACATAGGCAGCTAATTAGCCTCTGTTGAATATTTTAATATGCTTCTTGGTAATACAATTTTTAATGATAGAAGATAAATTAAGTTTATATTACAGGAAGAAGGAGAATCTACAAACTGGTACTTCCTAATTGTTGCCCAAGGAAAAGTAACAACAACCGATGGATTCAGTAAGGGTATTAATAATTCAATCAACAGATGGCTGCAGGTACCACCGAAAAATGCAGGCAAATCAATTCTCATTTTCTCCCATCTATTGGGACATAAAACTGGAATATGACTTTTTATGTTAATATTTATTTTACTTACATACCAAGATATTTCAGTGAAAGAAGCTGCTATAAGTAATAAGAGAATATAAAGGTTTATTCTGTAATTTCTATACCATTTGATGGTCACTTTTCAATTTATTTCTAAGACAATTTTGTCTTTTTTTTTTTTTTGTGATACTGGGGGTTGAACCCAGGGCCTTGCGCTTGCATGCTCTGCAAGTGCTGGAACTCTGAGCTGTACCCTCAGCTCATTTTTTCACTTTTTGAGACAGGGTCTCGCTAAGTTACGCAGACTGCCTCTGGTCTTGAACTTGTGAATCTCCTGCCTCTACCTCCCAAGATGCTGGGATTACAGGTGTGTGCCACTGAGCCTGGCACGATTTTATCTTATTAAACTTGAAATTCAGTACTACTCAAATCTTTACTTCATTAGCTTATGCACTCCAGTTAGATTTCAGCAGGCTGCACTACAGTGACAAATTGCCGCATCGTCTCAATGGCTCCCACAAAGAAGGCTTATTTCTAGCTTACATTAATCATTCTCATTCATATTCTTTGAAGCGGTGCTTCATATCTTCATCATTCCAATACCCAGGTGGAAGGGGAAGCCTCTATCTTATGCAACCTGTTCATTTTCATGACAGAAAAGAATGATAGTGAATCTAGACAATGCTGTGCTCTTGAAACCTTTGCTTGGGAGTGCCACATATCACTTCCAGCCACATTTAATGAGCTGAAGATATTTGTATGGCTGACCCTGATATCAAGGGCATGACAAGTTATACTTTCATGTAGTTATAGTTCCTGCAAGAATGCTTAGCAAAAATTTAGAGGCTAATCCAAATGCATAACTATTTTTCTAAAATCAACTTATAAAACTTTTCCCTGATCCTGAAACTAAATTCCTAAAACACTCAGAAGGATGTTGAGAAAAAAGAGGAAATAGTATAACTGATTATAAAAGAAATACTGCCACATGTTTTCATGTCTCTAAGATGGGATACAAGTACAAGAACTTGATATTATAACTCAAATATCTTCCATAAAATCTAATGTAAAGACTGATATTTTTATTAGATTATAATTCTTGCAGGTCTTGTGTAAGACATTGGCTACCTTATGAGTATAATGAGAACCATTTCACTTCCTGTTCTGATTTTTTACTCAGTAAAATGGATAAATTCATTAATAATTACCTAAACAAATTTAAGGTTGGGATTTAGCTCAGTTGGTAGAGCGTCACTCTACAGTCTCTGAGGTCCCGATTTCGATTTCCCAGCACAGCAAAAATGGGAAAGGGACGTGGCAATTCACTCCCAAGGCAATCCCAAAACAATCAGCCATTGAAAACCGTATGGGGGTCGCTATGAGTCAGACGTGACTGGACAGAACCTAAGAAAACAACAACAAACAAATTTATGTATCATGTACACACGAACTATCTGATTTTTCTTCAGTAAACTGGATTCATAGTAACCCTAAATACAACAAAATGAAGCACTCCCTGGCACTGTGCAATGCCCAGCACTGTTCAGTGCTTCTCTGCTATTCATAGGGTTTTCAATGGCTGATTGTTTTGTGATTATTTCCAGAATGGGCTGGAAATAATCTCCCATTTTGGAGTGCTGAGGATTGAACCCAGGGCCTCAGAGCATGCAGAGCAACACTCAACCAACTCAGCTAAACTCTAGTGTTCTTCTTACACTTAGAAACTACATAATATGTGACTTGAAAGGTTGAACTAAGTAAGACTCACATCACGGATATTTTATGCTAGCCTATGTCTCTGCAAACACACATACATATACACACAATCTCAAATTAAAAAGTATAAATTTTTACTTTGAAGCAAATTCTAATTTGATGTCCTCAATTATTCTCACTTCAATTTTAATTTTTCTAGTCTGTGGAAAGATTTAGAACAAACAATCCACATATGCAAGAATTCAATACTGAAAATAAAGCCCCTGAGACACAAGTGTAGTTATATCTGAATTTTGTTTTACCATCTACATGATTTCATATGTTCTGTTTAATTAAATGTCTCAGTCATTGGAAGAATTAATGACACAGGTTTCTGAAATTCTGAAAGCTTGAATAATTTACTGGAGAGGTCAGGCGACTGTTAGAGAAAGATATGAATGAGCCAGAATTTCAAACTGAGGGTTCTCTTCACCACTTCAGCCCTCAAGAGTTTTATATCGAGGGCAAAAGAGGTGGTGTCTAGGGAGACCACCTCCAGCCTCCCTGATCCACTCACAGAATCCACACAGAAAGTGTCAGGACAAGGTGCTCGGGCATCTTCCGTTAATGTATTTTATATACTGTGTTTCAAATATGATTTGAACCAAGTATGCTCACTTTTTTCTTCCCCATTGGTGGGCTTTTCAGGTGTACTTGTAATTATCATGAAATGTCAATTGACTAGACTGTCCTGAGAAGGAAAGAACAAAAGAAATAGATGCCATAATTACACACGTAATCAAACCAGGGAGAAAGAAACGGGAATTCCAGCACAACATTTTAATGTCATCACAAGACTTCATAGGAGACAAAGGCTGGTTTGTATTTAGAAAGTCCAGCTTTCACAAGAGGTAGTATGAGATGATGTTTTAACTTAGCAGACATTGGGTGCAAGGAAACTTGGGATTTTATAACAATATAGTTCTCTAAATGAATTATTCTCTAAAATAGATCAGCATCTTCTGAAACATCTTATTATTCACAGTAAAACTGATGAGCAATAATCCCTAATATATACACACGACTCCCCTTCACAAAAACAGTGCTTCTCCCAGAGACCTTATGATGATTTATAAGCCTGGCATTTGAGGAACATACTAACTTGACTGCTCATTATTTTAACTGAATTCCCTTAGCATTTCTGCCTAGAGTACAACCTTTCTGGCTGCAAACTGCAAGGGAAACAACTTCACCTCAATATAAAAGAAAGCTGAGTGGTAGAAAGGTAAACCAATGCATTCACAAGACTTCCAGAAAATAATATACTTCCAATAAAGACTATTTGAAACACTGAACTCACTACCTCAAGCCCTAGGAAGAGGAGGGAGTTAGCAATGTATCTCAGAATTCACACTGTATTCATACAAAGCCCTGAGCTTGGTCTCTTAGAAAGAAACACTGGCCTCAGAATTAAAACCATTATAGCTCCTCACTAAATGTTCTGAGAAGAATGATCAGCCTCATTCTTCAATTGCTAATGGACTGGGGTATGTGGGAAGTACTTTATGTTCTAAAAACTTTACATAAATCAAAGCATGCTTGTGATGCCCAGAGTATATCAAAGAGGATGTAATTGCAAAAACATATTGGTTCAAGATTGGTATATTAAACAAACAAAAAACAAAAACAAAAACAAACAAAAAAAAAAAAAAAAAAAAAAAAAAACAGGGAATAAGAACCACATGCTTGTAATCCCAGC
>VMDO01011937.1:0-25929 GCA_007922755.1 Pedetes capensis | reverse complement strand
AAAAAAAAAAGACCTGGGTTCAACGCCCCCAGTGCTGCAAGCAAATAAATAAATAAATAAATAAATATTAAAAGAATGAAGGACAAAAGTTAGAGACCGAGTAATCAGGAGATAATCTGACTAACCTGTATGTTGCCTACAGCTGTGCCATTGTGGCCTTTGATTCCATCAGATCTCGGAAGCTAAGCAGGGTTGGTCCTGGTTAGTACTTGGATGGGAGACCACCTGGAAACACCAGGTGCTGTGGGCTTGGGAGATGGACCTGGCAACCTACTCCCAAAAATCAATCCACCATTGAAAACCCTATGAATAGCAGAGAAGCACTGACAGTAGTGTTTCTTCTGTTGTACATAGGGTTGCTATGTACTCAACGCACCTAACAACCACCACCTGTACGTTGTTGATGTACAGTAGTAAAATTGAATTTGAACCCAAAGAGACCTGAATTTAGTTTCCAGTTCTACTATTCCTCAGTTGTTGTTGTTAGGTGCTGTGAAGTCAGGTCTGACTCATTGTCACCCTGATAGGGTTTTCAATGGCTGATTGTTTTGGGATTCCTTTGGGTATGGATTGCCATGTTCTTTAAGGTGCTGGGGTTTGAACCTAGGGCCTCAGAGAGTGTGGAGCATTGCTATACACACTGAGCTAAACCCCAGCCCCCTTCATCAATTATACAGCTTTAAACAAGATCCTAAACCTCAGTTTCCTCATACACAAATCACAGTATAAAATTATTCATTCTTATGAGACGTAAATAAGATCAGTTAATTAAACTAAATAAAACAATATATGTAAAGTGTTTGGCATGTTCTCATAATTGTTTCTATACATTGCTTTCTAATTTTTATCTTTTTGATGTCATATTTTCTTTATAGCTTTTTAAGTACTGGTTCCCAAATTCCAATACCATGGGGTATTGCCAGATTAATAATATTTCAACACTACCACTTTCAAAATGACAATTATTGGCTCAGAGTTCCTTAAATACCTGCAGTAATGTCACAGACATCACCTTTACCTTCATCTTTACCATATTTTGTCACAACATAGTGGAAAGCCCCCTGCATATGGGATGAGTAATTCTATTTAAAGATAAGCCTTAATAACTCCAAGAGTTTTAAACAGTGACTTGAGCACATCTATTTTAGTTTGGTTTCTTTTCTGTAAGATGTGAGAATCATTCTTGTTTGATCAACCTCAAAAATATGATATAATAGTCCAATTGGATAACTCATTCAAAAACTCTGCAAAGAGACATGCAAGTATTAGTAGTAACAGAGGAAGCAGCGAAACATAGTACAAACTCAGTTCAAATTCTGGCCCTTAGAAGCTGCATGGGGATTAAAAATCACTTACTCTAGTTGATCCTCAATAATTATGACTAAATACGGGAAGAATAATATCTAAGTCTTATTGCCAGACTTTCGATTTTTGACAGAAATGGATTGTATGTATAAATCAGATTGCCTCTAGGACTCAGATATTGTTTTACCTCATTTTCAGATACTCCACCATGCTATGTCCTTGCCAACATGCAATAAATGCAGAACCAACAAACAAAAATCCTGGTAGCACAGTGATCATTATTCTCAAAAATTCTAGTCTGCACCTATCCTTATTTTAATAGGTTCCTGATTCTAAAAGATCAAAATTTTGGAGTTAGAATTTTTTTAAAAAAAGGAGAGAGGCTCTTGTGTCCATCGGGATTTAACCTGTAACAGAATTTGCAGCGTGAAAATATGCCCCACAATTCACATTTTGCTATTCTTTCCATTTCCTAATTTGACTCAAGAACGTGTTCTTTCATGTAACCTTATTACAGCACCATTGAGGCGGGTCCCAGACATGCAGGGCTGGAATATTTACCTGAGAGCAGGTAAGGGCTTCATGGGATCTCATCACCCCACAACACCAATTACTTGATAGGATTTTTTTAAATTAGCATTTCTATTTGCCAGTGTCATTCACGTGACTAAAACAGGGCAGATAACAAATACACTCAAAAATGTAGTCTCTACTCAAAATTTGTATGTAAGGTTCATTCCAGTACAAATCTTGTATATAATAAATTTAGGGACTATTTCCTCAAAGACTAAAATATTATTCCTATTTTATGTAAGTAGTCTGTTTTGCATGTCATTTTCCATATTGTATGATTAATCTCATAAAATTTGTTGAATTCATCTCTACATTATAAATGGAAAGAGCATTTTTTCATTAGATTAGCTTCAGTTTAGTTTTATTGTAGTTTTTAAAACCCATAAGAATTTTGTATGTGCCTTTAAAATTTCTTATTTTTTGATAATTATTGTTACATGAATAAATGTTATATTTGTTTGAAAAGCCATCTTAGTTCCTATAACAGCATAATTAAACCTCAAACACAAGTACCTTGAATAATAGAAGGATTTTGGTTTGGGGGCTTTGGATGACCTCAAGAACTGCTATCTGTCAATTTTTTCGATGATACTGATTGGTTATGCAGCACAACTGTGCAGGATGAAGATGTGTTTGTTGATCATGATATGATTTCACTGTGTGAGATGTGAGCAGAGTGGATGACAATGAGCTCTCGACAGCTTTTATGAAATGGGATGAAATGCGTTGGCTGCCAGCAGCAAGGGCAGGCATCAAATGGGTTTAGCCATGGACTGCAGAGAAATAAAAAGCGCTGACAAGCCAGCCTTGTATGAAGCAGAAAGGCACCAGCTCCCCATTTTAAACCAGAGAATCCATAATGATGCTGCATGCTAAAGGCAGGGTCACACACGATGATAATGACAGTCCTACGATGGGCTCAAAGACAAATGGCTTACGATTGCATATCCAAGAGATATATTAATGTAAATTGTGCGAGGGGTCATTTACTTGTTTTTAGCTACCATGTTGGTACCCCTATTGCAATTACTGACAGATTTTTTTAACTTTCGAAAACTAAATTATAAAAGGAAAATAGACAAATATAACTTCATGGATGTATTTTAATTTCATGCTTCTTAGACATGTTGTAAAGGGAGCCAAGTGTTGGATAATCATTTCTTTCTTGAGGTGGACAGTTTGAGAGTGCTGTGGCTTACATAAATTAAGTCCTTCATGAATATTCAATGAGTTCTTGAAAAAAAGATGCTTGCAATAAGGATTCCTAGTGCTTGCTCTTCAAAACAGATAAATAACCTCAATTCGGAATTTTTATATTTTTTCATGAGCATAATGCCACCAGTCTGTTATCAATCTTTATATATAATCTAAGATTTTTTAAAAAACCATTACTTTGAACAACTAAAAACATGGCTGAGATTCAAATATCTGTTTTGTAAAGAACATTCAAGATGGTCTGGAATACCATCCAAAGGCAACGTCGCATTTTAACGCTGTGTGTGGGATTTGAGTGCTGTTTCTACTCCTTTCCTCATTTTGAAGCTGTTTTCTCCTTTGCTCACCACATTGCCTACACTCTGGCGGTTTTCAGTGTCTGGAACGCAGCGATTCTTCCCACTGCGATGCCTCCTTTACTCTCCTCCCTTTGTGTGAGATGCTGTCTCCTAGCTATTCACCTGGCAGGCTCCTTCTCCTCACCCTCTCAGCTTTGACCATGACCATTAGGTGGGGCCTTCCTTGGTCCCCATTATAATAAGTAACTACCTCCTATTCCCCAAATTCCCTCATGCCAAATTGCAGAACCTCATTGTTTTAGAACCAAGAGGACACTTAGTATACTAACTACAAATCATTCTCTTCCAAGTCTTTGTTTTGAAAAAGATGGCAATACCATCTTAAGTGTCTCAGTGTCAAACTATACATACTCAAGCATCGATTTTTAAAATGTCATGGTTTTCTTTGTTTACATGCATGTAAGTATGAGTCTGTATGTAACATCAGAGCTGCTGTCACAGAAAATCCATCTAAACTATTTACTGTTACTTTTCCTGTCCTTTATTAACCAGCCTCATCTTATACTGCTACTTTAAAATCAATTTTAATATTAGGAGAAATACGGAAGAAGTCACCTTAGCTTAAAGGAATCTGAAATTTATTTTTTAACTTGTCTCTGAATTACTCCCCAAATTCCCCCTTGAGACATATCATGAGACACATAATCAGAGGCAAAAGTTTAAATACTTCCAAATATTTTCTCAATGTTTGATGTGATAGGCACTCTGTTTTCTCACTTCAGGCTGCAGGGGGTAACTTACTATTCTGTGTTGTTTTTGTTGCAGTTATTAATACAATTATAAGAATTCTTTGTTATTGGCAGTTTTTACTTATTAAATAAAATATCACCAAGGTTGACATGTTGTTGTTGTTAGGTGCTGTCAAGTTGGTATCTGACTCATAGTGACCCTCATAGGGTTGTCAATGGCTGACTGTTTCGGGATTGCCTTGGGAGTGGATTGCCAAGTCCTTCTCCCATTTTTGTGGTGCTGGGAATTGAACTTGGGACCTCAGAGACTGCAGCGCTCTACCAACTGAGCTAAATCCCAGCCCCCAAGGTTGACATAGCAATAAAATAAACTAAGTTCTCTAATACTGTCAAAAATTTAATAAAGAGTTACTTTTCTAAATCTCCTAGAGTTCATTGTATAAAGATATATTTCAGCAATTTGGGAGGCCAAAGCAAGAGGACAGTAAGTTTGAGACCAGAGGCAACCTGTGCAACTTAACAAGACCTATTTCAAAATAAGAAGAAGAAGAAGGAGGAGGAGGAAGAGGAGGAGGAGGAGGAGAGTAGAAGGGGCTGATGTGCAGCTCAGTGGTAGGGTGCTTGTCTAGAATGCATGAGGCCCTGGGTTCAGCCCCACCCCAAATACTGCAAAAAAAAGTAAATAAATATAGATATACCATGGGTGCCAAAAATGTATAATACACATTTTAAGAGATATTACTTAAGTATTACTCTGGGAGTTGAGCTGAATTATGGTAGCAATGTTAGCATGATGTTCACTGGAAAGATGGTGTTAATCAAATGAGTTCTAGCACCATCATGCGACAGGGAGCACAATCAAAGAAAATGACTGAAAGGAGTACAGGACCATTTTGAAATAGTTTTATAAATTCAAGAACATTATGGGAGTGCAATGACAATAGATGTGTGAGTCTGCAACAGAATCTCCAACATGCCTAACAACTGCACTCATCTGTGGTAGGTTTCAGACACACGGTACTTCATTATGTGCACAAAGAAAGATCCTGGAAGCCTTACACAGCAACAAGTCTTGCTTCTGGTTTGGTAACCAATTTGAACACCTCTTGTAATTGCATACATCAAGCATGACTTTTCACCTTCTGTTGTTGGTATATATTTATCTTTAGTTATCCATATACATTGAGTGTTACATTTTTAATGCAGTTTTTCCTTTCTTAAAATGTGTACACAATTTTTGGCTTCCTCTATATTTATTTTGTTTTATGATATTAATGTTGATGACATATGCATCATGACTAGAGTGCACTGTATTTTGCTATTCTCTCATAAAGATCATGAAATCTATAAGAATATATTTGCTCCTTGGTCAATGCAGTGCCTTTCCAACTATGTGTAATTTATTTGAATGAAGGTTTTAAATTGTAATCAGAAATTATGCTGAATATGTCAGAGAAAAGTTGCAGCAAAATCAGGACACACAGAAGTATTTTATTCAGTTTCAGCAGAATAATCAGAAAAATATATGATTAGAAAAACAAAAATGTCAGAAAAAAATGAGTCATTTGGTTACTTTTCTTCATAGTTTTAAATATCTTCTTTCCACAGAATATAGCCACAGACGGGTCCTATAACAATTTGAATGAGGCCTAAGGAAATTAAAATGGAAAATTAACAGCATTGGAATTGGAAAGGAAAGAGAATTTTGAGACAGTTAGATAGATGTCAAAAGTAATTATTCAGTATTTTTAATCAATTTAGGCATCAGCCCTGTTTACCACAAACTCAGCAAAACATGATCTGGGAAAATTCATATACTCTTTACTGGAGATAACACCAAATTCTGTGACAGAGTATTAGCCTGAAAATGAAGCAGCTTCAAAATAAGTACAACATGATAGACAAAGTTGATAGTACTTAATTCACGGCAATAGCTTTCAAATATCAGAAACTTTAATTAAGTTTTACATAATTACACAATACAAGAACTGCAGATAATATTATAAATTTCTCAAATTATTCTTTAAAACTCTCTCAACTCATTTTTAATTACTTCTGAAAATTCAGTGGATAACCAGATTTCAGGAAATAATTGATTATATTGAGTGTCCAGGACACTGTAAGTGAAGCAAACATTACTATAAATTCAAGTTTCTTTGGAAATATTTTAATAATTCTCTGGAAAAAGATTTCCAAACTTCAAAGCATTTGGCAAAGGAAAAATCTAGTCAATAAAAAAAGCAAGTTTCTTGCAGGCAGGGTCATCTTTTATTCAAATAATTCTTTTTCAAGCTTGACGAACTCTGGTGTTAACAAATTTAAAAAAGGATGCATTACCAAGAATCATTTACAGGCTAACTTACAAGGCATAGTTATTTTCTAACTGATGGACTGAAGAGACCTATTTGTTGTTGTTGGGTGCCGTCGAGTCGGTACCCAACTCATAGCGACCCTCATAGGGTTTCCAATGGCTGACTGTTTCGGGATTGCCTTGGGAGTGGATTGCCAGGCCCTTCTCCCATTTTTGTGGTGCTGAGAATTGAACTCGGGACCTCAGAGACTGCAGCGCAGCGCTCTACCCACTGAGCTAAATCCCAGCCAAAGAGACCTATTTACAACTATCCATTTAATGCAAAATGGCCAGGAAATGCTCTTAAATTTGAATAGAAAGCTACCTGTTAATAATACTAGTTGCTTTATTATTTAATTATAATTTGCTACTTTAAAACTAGCTGAGCATTTCTTGAGCACATTCTATTCTTAATCTAAAGTGGCAGAAATTAAGAAAAACTCAAAAGAAAATATACTTGTGTATCTTCTTTTACTGACAGCTTAAACTATCCTCTTTCTTGGGATACTTTCCAACACTCATTGGTTATAAAGTTTAAAAGAAGTGAAAGTTTTGGCTCACATTCACACCTATATCCATGGATTAGCTTGTTAAGCATGGGCTACTTTGAGCTTTTTGCCTGGATTAGATGAAGCATTTTTAAAACATGAATGGGTTTCTGTGAAATAGTAGTTCATTGTCCACTCCAGTCTCTTTCTTTTTTTGTGCTGTGTGACTTTGCTTTTTTAGTTCATGTACAAGTTATTGGGCTCCATCATGACAACTGAAGTTTCCTGACAATGGTCCTGCCATTGTAGAAAAGGACAGTCCTCCTTCTAACTTTCTATTTATTTAAAGCTGTTTCCCAAATTTATTAGTTTCCCACAAAGAATACATCTGATCATCTGATTTTCTGCCTAGCATTGCTCCAGATCCCATACATGGTATCTTTCTCTCCCTCAGACTTGTAGCTGTAAAATAGTTAACACATTTTTGGAGTATGTTACACAGTTCATTGTCTTAATCACATTGTTTTTCTAAAGAGACATTTCCCTAGGATGTTTTACTGTTCAGCTTTAAAGTCAAGTATCAACATCTCTTTTTTTCTGCAACATTCTGGCTCATGATTGGCAAATAGAGGAGGGAAGGGTGACTTGATAGCTCAAACTTCTCTGGCAAAATGGAACCTTATTTTGATCAACATCTGTACCACATTCAATATGGTTTCAATTTGCTATGGGGAATTCAGTGACATTGCCAAGGAACTTTGTACATCATTGGTTATTTTATTTGGGCTAGAATGGTACGTAGATTATGATCCCAAGTTTCTGCCAGAATACCACAGTGAGTGAATTTATACCTTGCAATTTGATTTTTGAGTTTGGCAAAATGATTCATAAATTAATAAAATTGGAAGCATCCAAATGGGTCAGTTGAAAATCATCTGGCTTTAAGCAGTTTAATTTTAAACATTCTGTGGCTCTTTCAGTTACTTCAGATATAGAGACTCTCTCACAAATATTGTTGTTGTTGTTAGGTGCTGTCCAGTCAGTGTCCAACTCATAGCAACCCTGTGTACTACAGGTGAAACAGGATTGTTAGTGCTTCTCTGCTATTCATAGGGTTTTCAATGGCTGATTATTTCTTGGGAGTGGGTTGTTGGGTCTTTCTCCCAAGCTTACAGCACCTGGTGTTCCCAGGCGGTCTCCCATACAAGTACTAACCAGGCCTGACCCTGCTTAGCTTCTGACAAGATTGGACCCCACAGTACTACGGCTGCAGGCCCTCTCACAAATATCTCTTAGTAAATCTACCTTGAATACATAACATGCTATGTGAAGATTTGATGAGTTTTTTGTTCATTTAATACATTCCTTTACTATGCCTAAGCAGTCTTTCAGTTATTTCTATTGATCTGAACTACACACTTTCAGAATTGTCTAGGTGAATTCTGACACAATTATGTATCCAACATAGGCACATTACAAATTATGTAAAAAGACTTCCTCAGGAACTTTCATGGAAAATACTAGAAATCTGTATTGATTTCTTAGTACCATTTTGAAAAGGAAGATGTCACATTGAAGACAAAAATACACCTGACTCAAGCCATGATATTTCCAGTTGCATCATATGCTTGTGAAAGCTGGACACTGAATAAAGGAGACAGGAGAAGAATCAACACTTTTGAGTTATAGTACTGGTGACAAATATTGAATATACCATGGGCTGCCAAAGGAACCATCAGATCTGTTCTAGAAGAAGTCCAACCAGAATGCTCCTTGGAATCAAGGATGCCTAGATTATGTCTTACATATTTTGGACATGTCAGGAGGGACCAATCCCTGGAGAAGGAAGTCATGTTTGGGAGAGTGGCAGGTCAATGAAAAAAAGAAGAACCTCAACTAGATGGATTGATATAGTGACTACAACAATGGACTTTAACAATTAAAAAAGATCTTGCGCATGGCATAGTGTCAGGGAATGTTTCATCCTGTTGTATCTAGGGTCACCGTGAGTTGGACCTGACTTGAAGGCACTTAACAACATCAGCCCATGTCAACATAATCTATGTGGATCCTACTGAAATCTCAACATACTTTACAAAAAGTTTATTAGTGTTGTAAATGTGGAGCTAATTATATTTATTATAAATGAATAAAAGAACTCATTAAAAGATATTTGGGGGCTGGCCATAGTGATACATTCCCATAATCCCAACACTTTGGAGGCTGAGGGAGGAGGATTGTGAATTTAAGGCCATCTTTCCATAGGAAGACGGTTTCAAAAAGGTAAACAAAAATAAAGGTATTTGGCAATCCTTAGTTGCCTTGAATTTGGGAGTAGCTTTACTGTCATTTTGCAGAGATATCTTCTTTAATATCATTCCAAATGTAATTTAATATACATCCATCTCATTCACTTTGAAAAATGTTTCTTGTAAATGATCCACCTCTGAAAAAATAGGATTTAAGTTTTACAATAAAAATTTCTACAACTTCCCCCTCAGTTGTTGCTGTTATTAGATGCTATCTAGTCAGGTCTACCTCATAGCGACCCTCATAGGGTTTTCAATGGCTGATTGTTTTGGGATTGCTTCAGGAGTGGATTGCTATGTCCTTCTCCAGTTTTGGGGGTACTGAGGATCAAACCTGGGTCCTTGGAGAGTGCAGCGCAGTGGTCTACCAAATGAGCTAATCAGCAGCCATCCCCCTCAGTCTATTTTTATACCTTGGATATAAATGCCTCATTAATGAGGAAATCACTGCCTTGCTATCATGTATCTTCAGATATCTCCTAATCATTTCGTACTCCTCCAGGGTTAGGGTGGTCATAAAGAATAACATGAATCAACCATTGTTAAAACAGACCTTCACCACAAGTACACATGCATCATCTTGTCTCCTGGATGAATGCTTGTCCATATTTCTCAGGATTTACTTTCCCCCTCAAGCTTTGCCTCAGTAGTAATTCTGTCTCTGGACCTATCCTGAATTGGCATTGACACCTAAAATCCTCACTTACATTCATCCAAACGCAGTTTTGATGTGGACTTTGCTGTTATTTTGACAGTGATCCAGCCTCCATGGCTGTCCTGCTTCTCTCCTAGCAGGGAACACTCTCCTACTTCAGTCTTACATGGGCCGCTGGGTCTGCCTGCATTGGTGTCACTCATGTGCCCATGGGTCACTTGCTTGCCTCCTTCAAGTCTCTGCTCAAATGTCCCATCCCCAGAAAGGTCTTCCTAATCAACCTATCTAAAATTACATACACATGATGAAAGTCATCCTGTGTATCCCATTATCTTGATTTACTTGGCCAGATAGCGATTGACTTCACTAGAGGTTACGGATGTACTTATTACTGTGCTTGTTTGTTCATTATAAATCTCATCTACTAGACTGTGCCATACTGCACAGGAATTTGATAATAAGGCAGGGATTTTGACAACCAAGGCAGGTGTATTGTGTGTTTTCCTAGGTGTTCTGTTTCAATGAGCGAGGAGAATGCCTTTGTGTAAAGGGCATTCATTATTATCTGTGATTATATTTAACCCAAGATGCTGAACTTCATTGTAGCTCAATTAATTTCTGTGTTAAATAACATTGTATTTCATAGTATTTGTTGCTGTTGTTGTTGTTGTTGTTGTTGTTGTTGTTGTTGTTAGGTGCCTTTGAGTTGGATTCAACTCATAGCAACCGTCATAAGGTTTTCATTGGTTGATTGTTTAAGGATTGCTTTGGGAGCAGATTGCCACATCCTTCTCCCATTTTTGTGGTGCTAGGGATTGAGCCTGGGTCCTCAGAGAGTGCAGAGCAGCACTCTACCAACTGAGCTAAACTGATATATTTATTTCAATTATTATCATAGATGGATAGGTGTGTGTGGAATAAATCATTGATATTTATTTCTATACACCAAATTTACTTGTTGTTATTAGGTGCCATCAAGTTGGGTCTGACTTATAGTAACCCTTCTTTTTCTTCACCAACAATAAATAAAAATATTAAAACTCATATAAAACATGTATAATACTTGGGGCAACAAACCATTAAAACTATTGGCTGACTAACCACATAAATCATTAATGAGGCATTTCATTCAAAATATCCTTAAGGGAAATATACTAGATTAATTGTAGACAGCAATGCTTTATTTCACATGAAAAGGTCTAAAAATGTGCTAAAATATATTTTGCTTCTAGGTTTACTTTTCCTAAGGGAAGGTAATTTCAGTCATCTTGAAATGCTAGTCTTAAAAATTGAATGTATGATGCAAAATAAAATGGGAAAAGAAAAGTTACACTGCTGAAGTATTGATTCAAAAATTTAAAAATCACTCTAAGTTTTCACAGATTCATTTTACCATAATATTGAATTCAAATAAAATAAAATGCACTCATGTGACAACAGTGATTTGTTCTCAGATGGAGTGTCTGGAAGTAATAAAATCATTACTTAGTGATGTATTTTCTCATAAATAAATATTTATAAAGGGTACCACATTCAATAGTGTAAGCATTTTGTTTTCCTCATCAGCATTGTTGTTGGTAAACTTTTTCTTAACAACATGTAACTGGGGAGTTGTGCTCCAGGCCCATGTAATTTTCCATTTGTGAAATGGTTTTAATATCTTAATAAGCTATCAATAAATCAGCTAATTTAGAAACAACCTTGAAAGGCTCAATGATGTTGTCCTTAAGAACCGAGTAAACAGAGATCTATGTCACGATAACTCTCAGTCCAACTGGTTCCTTGGCTTTGATCATGTGCTCTGCTCATGGCTGGCAGGATATCCACTGGAGTACTTTCAGTTTACACCCAAAGGCACATAATGATACCACCATGATAAAGGCGCAAGCAAAGCCAAATGAGTGATTGTGTTCCAGGAAATCAAGTAACACCCTGCAGGGGCTGGATGAAATTTCAAGGTCATAATTGTGTGTGTGAATATGCAGGTGACTAGTAACCATTTATAGGAAGAGATTGTTACCTTGTCAAATTGCCTATAAGTGCCCTCATAGCATGTGCTATGTCACTTCGTGATTTCAGTAAACTAAGTATTAATCTCCATTTTCAGTGAGACCTTCGTTCACACATTTCTGATTTGCTTTGCTATAAATATTGTTCTTGCTTCAATGGAAAAGATTCCAAGAAGACAAAAAGCACTAGAGATTTTCCTCTAAATTACTATCTTGCTATCTTGCTCCTAAACTGGGATTGATTAATCAAGAGAACAGTAAGAATTCTATCTCACAAACAAATTCTTAAAGAAAAAGAATACAGTCTTGGCATTGAGTTCTTTCCCCTTAACCCTTAACTATAGTCATGTTGATCATTTTACTTTCAGCTCTGTTCTGAATTATGGAGTTTATACCCTTTAGGACATTGAGATGTTTCAGAGTTTCTACAGGAGAAAAATGTATTCTGTTTTGAGTTATGCAAAGTGATCAACATGTTACCATATTTGGGGAATAAATCCATAACACTAAAATTCATAAGGAAATATTAAAACATGTTGGTGCATCACAGGTGACCAAAAAAAGTATAAAATTAGATTAGTGTCTGACACTCAGTGTCTAAACTACATTAAATAAATATGATTTAGATTAAAACCCACATTTTACTTATTATTCTGAAACAAGGATAATAATCTCAATATTTTTACATGTCCAAAATAATTCTGGTACATATTTCAATATGTTGATATTAATTTAAAAATATTTCATTTACCAAAAGTTTTACATACCATTAAATCCCTCTGGAGGATGGTATGTTGCTATTGTTAGGTGCTGAATAGTTGGTATCAAAGGATAATATCCACAACAAATACCAAGTTTGAGGCAGATACTTAATTCCAAGAAGTTCAGAGGTTGTAATTTTTAGAACATTTGTCATTTAAGGTGTGACTGTTTATACCCAAATGGATGGGTCCTGTTCAGTGCTATTCTCTTCTGAGTTGTTTCACTATTGGGGACTACTAGCAAACAGGTTTGTCTTAGCTAAGCTAACATGTAAGATGCAGTTAAGAGTTTAAAGATAGGCATGGATAGCAGAGCTTTTGCTTCATTCTTTCTCCCTAGCATTGGACTTAAAAAGTTTTGAGCTTAAAAAGTTTTGGTCCTTGGGGAAAATCAGCACCAGGTATTTTTCTATAATTAGCTTTAGTTCATTGCCACTTCTATAACTAAAATCCTGAACCAAAGCTGGTTTTCAGGAAATAGAATTTATAGAGAACTTCTGAACCTTTATTACCAGAATGCTTAAACCAGGTTCATGACAGTGTTAGTCCCCTAAGACCAAACTAGTCTCAACTCCTCATACACCAGGGAACTCCAAGAGCTCTGACAAAGAGGAATGCACTAAAGTGACCTTAAAAATATCTGTTCTGGCAATGATCCATAGTCCTGTTTTCTATAAGAAAATGATGAGCTCATAGAAGTTCACCTTGCTGATACCCTACTAACAGACTGCTCTCGATTGCTCATGCAAAACTAGAGAAAGATGACAACTTAACATCACACTATAAATACAAAGTATTTTAAATAAATATTTTAATTCTATTGTTGGCATTTACAAGTAGAAAGCATACAGTATGTTACAAATATCAAAATGTGAAAAATATGAATGTTACATAAGTAACAAATGTAAAAAACGTATCTTCTTACCTTCCCTGAAAGTAAGAAAACTATTCAGCATAGGAAAATATCAGTATCAAAAACACAGCTTAGGTGTAAAAAAAAAAATTTACACAGTATTAAAAAATGATCTACAAAATAACAGAAAGTAAGAAGTGTTTCAGTTTCACTTTATATAAATTATAAAAACTGGGTACTTGGGGCAAATGTTGAATGGACCAAGAGTAAGTCCAATGGTAGGCTTTGCTTAGGTCAATTGGTTAAAATGTTAAAAGCATAGAACATTTTTTTTCAATAAATAACTTTTAAAAATGTCTCTTAGAAGTGCTGCTGAGAACATGGTTCTGCAGCCGGAAGGTGGCAGTGTTGGGGGGCGGGAAATATGCAATCATTTTGTTCCTCGTGGAAGTCTGAGGAAAGTCAGGAAGCCACAACTATCTGCAAAAAGGATTCAGAAGTCTCAACACAATTTTTAAAGAAAGTGTAAAGTGCTGAACACAATGACTTAATTTTAGTACCCACTGTCATGTACAACTTAAGCAAACACTCAGCCATTTCTGAGCAACATCGAGTACGGAATTCTACAATTCTGAAAAGTGTTAATACTTAAGACTTTCATTCCAGGACAAGAAAGCTCTCTTCTACACTTTACAAGGATTGGTTAAACCTCAAGGATCTTGCAATGTAAAACGTAATTATAACAACACAATGGAAACAATACGTATACCCCACTGTGGACGCACAAGCTCATTTCTGCAATGGTAACAGGATTCATTTCAAAACTCACAAACCAAACACTGGCAAATAAGCAAAACGTTCCAAATGCTGCATGCCACATAACTCGTTGCAACAAAGAGCGCATGCAGGGAAATAAACTCAACCAAGCAATTTAAATTAAGAGAGTTGTTCTGAGTCTGTTTCAGCAGCATTGTGGTTATTATTTTTAACTTTCCCCCTCAACCACCAGTCCATACTGGCCTGCTTTTCAAACGTGACCCAGCCTGGTCGGCGACCTTACAATGGTCGGAGGGCTTCTTGCTTTTATGTTTTTATAGTGCCAGGACATAAACTTCACACGTACTGCTCTGCCTCCCCGTCTTTGGGGACCGGCTTAGCTGCTCCACCTTTGCCGTCCTCGTTTGCTGCTGCTTTTTCCGGGAGGGATGCCAGATCTTTAAAAACATCCACATAATGGCCAAAGCCAGGCCCCCAGTTCAAAAGGTTGTCCCAGTTGAAATTTCCCGCCTGCTGCCCCACCTTTAGAGTGCTGTCTGCAGCCCCGGGCGCTGCAGCCTGGGTCCCCCCTGGTCCTCCCTCAGCCCTGCGGCCGTGGTACCTTCTGGGCTTCAGTCTGGCTCCGTAATTGTCTTCATCGTCTGCATCGGATTCGTTGACTTGGGATAACTTGGGCATCCTCGACGTGTACACCACCGGTTTATCCCTGTCGTACTCCATCTCCGAGCAAGTGAAAGACTCATGGGAGTCGCTATCAGAAGAAGATTCTGGAGCCGGAATGCCGTCCGCTGGGTTCCTGGTTCTGGACAGGGGCCTTCGGCAGTCCTCCTCGGACGAGGACCTCCCGTGGTCTGCGCTGCAGATGCTGGGATTTCTCGGGCGCGGCGTGTTGAGCCTCTCCACCTCTTCAATGGACAGCCCCACGGGGGGAGAAGATTCCAGGGGGATCTGGCCCACCGGCTGCTTCAGGCGACTCCCGGGTCTGGAGCCGTGGGAGGCCATGGCCTGAGGACTCTTGCTCCTCCTGCCCAGCCTGGTGGCATAGTTGAAGACGCCAGGCTGGCAGGCGTCACCGTGCATTTCCAAAGCGTTCCCGTCCCGCAGAGGCAGGTGGAGCTCCCTGGCAGGGCTGCTGCGGTAGAAAGTGGCTGGCTTGGAGAAGGGGGCCGGGCTGTGTCTGGACAGGGGGTTGGGGGTGGGACAGGGCGCGTGGCCCAGGGAGCTGCTTCTCAACCCCGGGCCGTAGGAGGAGGGCTGGTAGGTCAAGCTGCTGGCGCCCAGGGGCATGGGTGACTGCCTGGCGAAGCCCAGCGGGCTGTGCCTCTGGATGGAGAACTTGGGCGTGTGGCTGCGGAACTGCCTGTAGTGCTGGATGATGTCTGCGTCGGAGGGCGCGATGCTGCTGGCGTTGTCGATGTCGTAGTGCTCAATCTCCTGCTCCGGGGACGCCAGCGGGGCGCTGGGCACGGTTTCCGAGGTGCGCGCGAGGTCCGTCTCGTCATAGATGAGGTAGGGGTTCTCCCGCTCGATGATGTCCGGCTTGGGGTTGCCCTCGGGCTGCTTGCGCACTGTCAGGTCGTCCCCGTAGGGGGGGATGTTGTCCGGGTCGTCGAAGGCCACATTCTCGCTGCCCTTCTTCTTCTTCTCCTTTGGCTTCTTCTCCTCTTTGGGCTTCTTGGCCTTCCTCCCCCGGCACTGGTTACACAGAATCAGGCTGAGGACCAGGATGGCCAGGACCGTGGCACAGCTGCCCACGATGGCGGGCACGGCCCACAGAGGTAAGGACAGCTCTTCGGGGCCCTGACTCAGGACACAGATGTGGCCCCCGGGGCTGCCGGTCTTGCACACTTTGCCCTGAGGGCAGAGGACGCCCAGGCAGGCCACCACCGTCTCGCAGGTGGCGCCCGTGTGAGACTCTGGGCAGCTGCAGGTGAAGCCGGAGTGCAGGCCCGGCTCGCAGCTGCCCCCGTTCTGGCACGGGTGGGAGGCACAGTCGCCAGGGGGCACGCACTTGTAGGCGTGCCACTGGTTGATGCACAGCAGATCGCCCCAGCAGGGGTTGCTGGCACAGATGTTGGGCCCCCGGCAGCCGATCTTCACCGAGGGGTCCGTTTTGGAGATGGAGGCCAAGCTGTGCTTGCCGCCAAAGGGGAGGCTCTCTCCCCCGTACAGAAATGAAGCGATGCAGCCGGTAAAACCTGCAGGAAAGAAGGAGCAGGAGGCGGTTTAGAGAAAGGCAAAGGCCTCAACACTGCAGTGCTGGCTTCTGGGGAAGAGAAGCTTCGCAGTCACCTCAAGGGAGGCCACAAACCACGGTCTCAGAGCACTGTCCAGCTCCAAGGCAGGACATCTGTGCACCCTCCGCCATCACTCAGCAAGATCTTGAAGATCTCCGTGGCAAACATGGAGGGCGTTGTTTAAACCCCACAGTTCTGAAGGTTTAAGAATGACTCAGGCAGGCCAGATTGTCTTTGTGGCTCTCTATTCATCTATTTAATTATTTACTTATTTGGGCTGGGATTTAGCTCAGTTGGTAGAGCACTGCGCTGCAGTCTCTGAGGTCCCGAGTTCAATTCCCAGTACCGCAAAAATGGGAGAAGGACCTGGCAATCCACTCCCAAGGCAATCCAGAAACAGTCAGCCATTGGAAACCCTATGAGGGTCGCTATGAGTCGGGTACCGACTCGACAGCACCCAACAACAACAACAACAAATTCTGTTTGTATGATGGATATACCAAGAGTTACATGGGTATAAATCAAGTTTATTTCTAAAAAATAACATAAAGAGCAAAAAACATAGGCCAATTGCTTCAACCACAAGATCATACACTCCTAATGGAGGTGCTATCACTCCCAAGGGCATAAACATAGATTCTTGGGGAGCAAAAGAAAAGTCTTGTCTGCTAAATGGTTTTGTGGGCATCCAAAGGGCAGATTATTGTTGTTAGGTGCTGTCGAATCACTATCCGATCAGCAATGCTATGTACAACAAGTGAAACACTATTATCAGTGCTTCTCTGCTGTTCATAGGGTTTTCAATGGCAGATTGATTTTCAGAAGGGGGTTGCTGGGTCCTTCTCCCAAGCCTCCAGCACCTACCTGGGATTCCTAGGTGGTCTCCCATCCAAGTACTAACCAGGTCTTAACCAGGCTTAGCTTCCGGGATCTGACGGGATTGGACGCCACAGTGGTCCAACTGCAGGCCACCAAAAGGCAGATAGAGAATGTAATTGTGGCACTGGCATTCCATGAGGTCAGTATGCAGGGGTTAGAAAAAAAGTATCTAAAACAGCGTCTTGGGGGTGATAATGACAAAAGCAGCAAAGAGACACCACCTTAGACTTGAGCGCACGCAGGCTGCCAATGCTTCTGTCTCAGGCACAGGAGTCCATGGAGGCAAACCAAAGAGCATAACCTGCATTGGCTTGATTTCTTACAAAATCAGATGAATGAGTGCCTATACTCTAGTAGATAGCAGAACACAGGAGAAGGACTTACGATCTGGAATTCCATTTTTATGTCTGAACTCTAATGCTGTGTTACACATTTTTCCATCTTCCTCTTATCTGACACATCATTCTCCCCAAGGTACATTTCTATCCCCAATGTACTTTTTCCATGAACTTCTGTGACATCATCTCCTTTGTTCCTGGCCCCCTGGTTTTCCCTCTACTACCTAATCTCCTTTTTGGACTCATTGCCTTTTCAAGAACCATTGACTCCTGGAATTACTCCAGGTAAAGCCACAGGCTTTCTCTGCAGTCTTTCCTTCATCTTAGTGATCACACCCACGCCTGCCCAACACAGTCGTCATCTGCCTGACATTGAAAACTCCTAATTATGTATTTCTAAGCTATGCCTGCCTGCAGCCATAGCACTGTGGTATCTGATCCTGTCGATCTCAGAAGCTAAGCAAGGTCAGGCCTGGTTAGTACTCTGATGGGAGACCACCTGGGAACACCAGGTGCTGTAGACTTGGGAGAAGGACCTGGCAACCCACTCCCCAAAAACAATCTGCCATTGAAAACCCTATGAATAGAGGAGAAGTACTAACAGTAGTATTTCACCAATTGTACCTAGGGTTGCTGTGAATCAGATACCGACTCCATGGCACCTAACAACAACAGCCTATGTCTACTCCTGAGTTCCAGGCAATCCAGCCAAAATCCTCTCTCAAAGGGGCTTCCAACTTCAAACATGCCAAAACAAAATCTTGGTGTTTCCCTGAGATGGGCTTCTTTTGCACTCTCCTTCAGACTTCTCCTTTGGTGGCACTACTCTTCTTTGAATTAAGAAGCCAGGCTTGGCTGGCCTGGCTTGGTGGCATACACCTGTAATGCCAGTGACTTGGGAGGTAGAGGAAGGAGGATCCAAAGTTAGAGGCCAGAGGCAGCTGATGCAATTGAGAGCCTGTCTCAAGATCAAAAATAATAAAGGGGCTGAGTGTGCAGGTCAGTGGTAGAGTGCTTGCAAAGCATGCATGAGGCCCTAATTTCAGCATCCCCAGAACCCCACCTCCTCCCACACACAAAGTCAGAAACCCCCCTGAAAGCTGAATCAACAGTTTTGTTGATTTAGTTGATTTTCGTTCCTAGCACACTTCTTGCCTATCCACCTCACTCTACTTCCCAATCATCACATTGGCAGGAACTCAAATTAGCTTCTGCAACACTTCCCAAATAATTTCTACAAGTCCACCTGCATCTTCGGGTCCTTTTCAATTCATTATCTGTGCTGTAGCCTGAAAGATCCTGAATATTACTCCACATCCAATCTTGGCACTCCTGTGATTAAACTTTTTAAAATTTCCCATTGTCTTGCAAATGAAATAAAATCTGCAACATGGTCTAAAATGCCCTGATTTATTCTTCAATTTCACCTTATGCCTGCTGCATCAGCCACCAAGTGTGCTTTATTATCTAATCTTGACTTACTGTAGCTTTTAAAGATTCCCTGTAATATAAACTAATCTTTCTTACTCTGTCAGCCTCATCCTCATCATTCAGATTTAGTGTACATGTATTTCCATTTCTTCCTCTTTTTTCCCATAATTTCTTATGATTCTACCTTCTTCCTTCACATCATTTATCACAGATAAAAATAATACATTTATATGTGTAAAGATCTGACTGATGTTTGTCTCTCTGTCTCCTATTCCACAGGGGGAGTGGATATGAATGAATATCTAAGTGAATATGCAAGTAAGTGCTTGGTGGACAAGCAAAGCAGCAAAGCACCATGGGAGGAATCATGATCATGGTAGAACAGACGTGAGGAGTTAAGGTAGTGATGTCTGATATTTATTACAAACTTCTGAGAGACAGTTACGCTAGTCTTAGGATATACAATAATTAACAGCATCAGAAATCCAGTATCTTTTGTAAAATAAATTTTAGTCATAATAAAATCATATCATACATGAGACTCATGCTAACTAAAGTAGATTTTACCTGTTCCCATCATAAAAATCACCTACATATTGAGGGACAATTTTTCCTTTTTTCTTTGTTTTTGTTTTGTTTTGTTTTGTTTTCCTCTTTTCACTTTCTGTTTGTTTTGTTTTGCTGTCATGGGAAGTTAAACTGAGTGTCTTGCTCCAGCTAGGCAAGTGCTCTACCACTGAGCTGCACCCCCAGTCCTTTTACTTTTGACTTTGAGGCAAGGTCTCGCTAAATTTCATAGACTGCCTCTGGCCTCCAACACGCAATCTTCCTGCCTCTGCTTCCCAAGTCACTGGGGTTACAGAGGTGCGTGTCACAGTGCCCAGAAATTTTTCTTTTCTTCATGATTATATTCAACATAACAATTTACCTGTTTGAGTATCTCTATGAGCTTGGTTGGGTGGGATTCCACCAAGAGATATAGTAAGCACATCAAGGCCACCAAAATCCTGAGTAGGGTGGATGATATCTCTGTTGTATATTCTGTCGATGGACAACACTGTGGCGCTTCCATTTTTCCCAATTAAGAAAGTATGCCAGTGGCCATCTGCAACATATACCTCAGGGATATTTCTTTCCACCTTCCCAGCAATCCCAGCATCAGATGTGAAATGAACTTTCCCATTCTTAACCTGCAAAACACATTAAAAATAATGTACAAATAAAATATGGTATGCTTAAATGAAATGACTTTATGGAATTAAACCTTAAATTTTATTATCATTATTATCATTTTCATTTATTCATTTATTTTGCAGTACTAGGGGGTTGAATCCAAGGGCTCACCCATGCTAGGCAAGTGCTGCACTATTGACGTCCACCCCTCTTCTGTTTTAGTTTTTGAGACAAGTTCTCACTATGTTGCACAGGCTACCTCTGCCCTTAAATTCATGATCCTCTTTGCCTCAGCCTCCCAAGTTGCTGGGATTACAGGTGTGCACCACAGCACCCAGTTTATACCTTACAATATCGATTGATCTAAAGCAGCTATAATAGCTGAGAAGTCTGGTGGTATTAGAGTATATTCATACATATTGTTTTTAAAGTTTTAGGTAACATAAGTTGATATATAGTAGCTTCAATATTTTTTTTTCATTTTATATTTGGTTTCTTAAGACACATAGAATTATTTTCTAGATCACAATTGTGATAATAATGAAGTGAAAACATATCTTAAGATAAATACATTGTAACTTTTGTGGTTATTTATATCTCAATTGCAATGGCAGGTTTATTATACTGGTCTGTTTAGTAAAGGTCCATTGTTGTTGTTTTGTTGTTGTTGTTGTTAGGTGCCGTCGAGTCGGTATCCGACTCATAGCGACCCTCATAGGGTTTTCAATGGCTGACTGTTTCGGGATTGCCTTGGGAGTGGATTGCCAGGCCCTTCTCCCATTTTTGCAGTGCTGGGAACTGAACTCAGGACCTCAGAGACTGCAGCGCAGCGCTCTACCCACTGAACTAAATCCCAGCCTCCTGAGGCAATGCCAAAAAAAAAAAATCAGCCATTGAAAATTCTATGTGTTGCTATGAGTCAGACACAACTCAATGGCACACAACAGCAACAACATTGTTGTTGTTAGGTGCCATCAAATCAGGTCTGACTCATAGTGACCCCATGTACATCAGAATGAAAAACTCCCTGATTCTGTGCCAGGCATACCATCTTATTTATGTTTAAGCCCACTGTTGCAGATATTGTGTCAGTCCATCTAGTAAGGGTCCATCTAATGGAGGTCCATAGTGATCAAAAATATTAAAACCACTTGCAAAATGAAAAATGAATGCTCAACTGCAAAGGAAGCATAGTTGGGAAAATAAACACAAATATAAATTGTTTTATCTCTCATCTGTCATACACTGGAATTTTAGGAAAAAATGATGTCTATTATTAAAACCATCACTTGGGATGAAAAGCTATGAAGAATAAAGGGTGAATTCTTGATAATGAAGTGTCTGGGCAAGTCTTAACTTTGGATGTCTTTTCAATTTATCTAAAGGATATTTGGTTTCTTTCACTTCTCCCAGTAGAACATTGGGTAACAGGATGCTCCTTCTCTGGTTTCCAGCTACCAAGTTTCCAGTATTACAAGTAGACCACTTTAGAAAATAAAATAATTTATAAGGCACGATGAACATTTGGTTCAGAGAGCATAATCCCATTGCGATTGCCAGACAGAGCTGGTGTCTTGGCAAAGAAATGACGTGGCACTGTGCCTCGAATGTTGGGAATGGAAGGTCGGATCAGTTTATTTTGTCACTTAGATCAAATGCTATTTCTACATGTAACAAACACATCTGGTAGAGCTAAAAGCCATTTGTACTTAGTGGAAAATATGCTTAATACATTTACATATATTAGTCATATAGTAATATTTTATTAAAGAAATCTTTCCAGATAAAAATGTATTTTAGTAGTAAATTCCAATAAAAAAAGCAAAAGGAAAATTCTGGTTAAATGACAATAACATTTACCAAATGGTCAACAACTCACGATACATGGATAAAACAGTAAAGCCTTTTTAGTTACAGTCGAGTCCTTTCTAAAACGAAGCATTGAGAAGAGCTTCATCTCAGATATGTGTTTCTCCCCTACTTGATCTCACCATGTCATCCTTTGGTTCAGTGAATTTCTGCTGAAAGAACACTTATAACATGCCACAGAAGGGGAGTGGGGTGTACGAGAACAGACGTTTCCATTATAAAGTCTTTATGGTTTTCCTTCTCCCCCATGACACTCCCCTGGCATGTACATCCTTTCTCACTTTCCAAACATCGTGCTGATTTTTTGCTTGGTTATTTATTATTTTTTCTTCATTTATTATTTATTTTTAATCTGTACTGTTTTGAATCCCTTATTTCTATTCGGCCCCATATATCTCCCTTCACTTAAGGAAAAGTCAAATTGAATTGAAGTAGAAATAAGGACAATGTCTGACTATTATTAAACAAGTCCAAATAGGGAGCTCCATGATATGCCATGAATGAAGAGAGGTTTGTGAAATGCTTTAAATGCTTTAAATACGCTATCATCAGAGTTATATACAAACATGCTTTCCTTTTGCCTTCCCTCTGAAATGTTCTCTAACCATACAGTCTCATTTACTCAAAATCCTTTATCAGTTTGTACTTTTGCGTGTGTGTGTGTGTGTGTGTGTGTGTGTGTGTGTGTGAGAGAGAGAGAGAGAGAGAGAGAGAGAGAGAGAGAGGGAGAGAGAGAGAGGAGAGAGAAAGAGAGAGGGAAGAAGAGAGGGAGGGAGGGAGGGAGAGAGAGATAGAGAGAGAGAGATTCACAGCATGAAAAACAATCAGAGGAAGAAATGGTAAAAAAAATGAGTCCACAGAAAGAAGAAAATCAGGAGTCTTTGTTACTAAAAAGCTAACCAATAAGTGAGTTTATTGTAACTACTTTCCTAGTATTTATAAGAATAGCATATTCTTGTCATTCAAATAATTTGCTTACAACAGCCACTTTCTTTGAGTCTGCTGAATTCTTTTTTTCCCTTATCTACTTACTTTACTTGACAACTTCCTTAATCTCTGAAAACCTGCTTTTCAAAACTTTCATACCAAAACTGCACAGTTTTTGCATTACACATTATTATTAATTAGCCCCTATTTTTTGCCTTCAGAAAGAAAAATCGTTGTACATGTTTCCTAGAAATGTAAGAAAATGTTGAGAAGTTGCATGCTGCGGTCCTATTGAAATTGCAAAAACTTATAGTGAATGAATCCTGACATTTGGCTGCTTCTTTAAGGAAGAAAAAAGTCTGTTTCATTCAACCACGGGGTATTTTGACTGAATTCCTTGGCTTAAATAGATAACGTACAGAAGTAGTTCATGTGTCATTTAAATGGCAGGAAGACTTGGAAGCAGCTTAACAGATAAGGCACAGACCTCAATGTCAAAGCCTCTCAAAACACAAAAATGTTTCTTATAGTTGAGGAAGGTCAACTTCTTTCTTTACTTAACTACTTTCTTTGCTTCAAATGCACTTTAATGTAATGCAATGGCTTATATGATCTGGTTGGGAGTTGTTTTATTAATTCTAGAACTGAGACCTCTATTTCTGTAATAAAGGTAAAGTTATAATCTGAAGATATTCTCTTATATGGAATTAAGGCATAAAGTTTCAAATTCTGCACTAGTGGCATGTCTTACTTAATTCTTTGTTGATGGGTGCTATGTGCATTGTAGGAAGTTTTCCAGCATTCCTGACCTCTATCCACTGGTAACACCCTCCCACTCACCCAACTGTGGCAATCAAAAGTATCTCCAGACATTGCCAAATGTCCCCTGGACAGGAAAAGTCATCCCAAGCTGGAAGTGACTGGGCTAAGGGGAGGTAATTTGAGAAGTTAAATAGGAATGTTTTTTGTATCAGTTATTGAAGACATTTACATGTATGGCAGCCACCAGAGTTGGCTTAAACAGTAATCTTGAGGATAAAAAAGCTGAAGTTTAGAAATAAACATTCTTATTTCTAATATTGTCTGTGAATTAAATCTATTAATTTCTAATAATTTTCTATGTATATTTCTTTTTCTTTGAACTAATTTTTAGTACTTATCAAAATATTTCTAGGTAAAAACATACAGCAAGTGTGGGCTTGTTTTCTTAAGAATTTACTAAAATTCATATAAAATTGTCAGTAGATAGAACTACAATATACAAAATGATATTAATGGAAAATGGTCAATATAACTAAACTAATAAAACTAGTCAAAGTGGTGATGACCCCTTTCTAGGAATAAAAGCTGAATAATCACTTTAAACATTAAGAAAGCTAAGAGTTGGTATAAAATGCATATCTCATGAAATTACTCACCAGTTTAACATCTTATTTATAGAAAATAAAAACTTATGTAAATGATTAATGATAATCCACTGTTTTCATGAAGTAGAACATAACTTTTAAAGATTATTTAAAATTGCTTGGGGAAGTCAGGTGAAGATTTTACTTATAATAAATTCTGAATATACTTAACTGCATACAGAATTTACTTAGACTATAAATTGAATCTATGTTCCAGAACAAAGTCAGATATTTTCAAAATATTTATTCTAATCCTACCAAATAACACATTATCAGGGTTTAAGATAATTCTTGAGGAAAAATATTTTCCATGTCAAAAGCACATTGTGATTTTGTTTTGCTTTGCTTAAAAGTAGAAAATAAGGCAATCTAAAATTTTATCAGGCAAAATAGATTGCAACAAATTCTTTCAGGGCTGACCTACCTGGCAGTGTTCATTACTCTAAACTGAGACAAAAGTGTTTAGAAACCAATCCATTCAGATCTTTGTTACTCTGGCCAATGCCTGGAGAATAGTTAAGATAGATGGCATTGGAATAGTGCCCAGCATTGGTCAGAACTCAAATAGGTTGTAAAGAAAGGACAGAAATTATGGGAGAAGTGATTTAAACCATGACACAGCAGGCGGTCTAATCAAATGAAGTCACCATTAGCTTTTATCTTACCTTCACAGTAGTGTAATTGCTGCTTTCTTGGATGTGGATTAAAATGCCATTCTCACTTCTGGTCCTGAATTTTAGTTCCAGATTGTTCACACCAAAAGGCTCCAACATGGCGCCTCGCATGCTCTGTCTTAACAAATATTCCCGCTTCTCATTCTGACTCATGTGGTAGTCCAGACGTCCTTTGCCTTCTAATGACAAGGCAGTATCAGGAGTCATAGCTGAAAGCCAATGAAGAAAGGGAAAGAAAATGCATATATTAGACATTTCTTAGAGTATTTTTTATATTCTTCAAAAAAGAGGGGAAATATTAAGTTTTTAGAATTTATTTCCCTCTGTCCTACTCCAGAAAAAATAATTTCCATTTGTGAATTATATAAATTTATTTTAAAATGCTTAAATCCATTTCAGAACCATGAAATGTAAAACACTTTATGATACTCATTAATCATTTGGGAACTATGCACTAAAATATTTCCCTCATGATATAAATCAGGAATATTTGAAGAGCCACTGCTAAAAATATAGTCAAAAAATTTGTGATCAGTTTTACTATATTTCAAAAATTCATATACATTCATAAATGTATATGTTTTCATAGTTAAAATGACTTCTGATCTTTAGTTTTAGTCTCATTTTCTGATCCTTATAAATCTGGGCAAAG
>VMDO01011936.1:25178-64695 GCA_007922755.1 Pedetes capensis | reverse complement strand
GATTCTACAGGGAAAATATTAAATGATGCAGGAAACATCAAAAGAAGATGGGAAGAATACACAGAGTCATTATACAAGAAAGAATTGGTAGATGACCAACCATTCCAAGAGGTTGCATATGAAGAGGAACCAATGGTGTTGAAGGACAAAGTGGAAGCTGCCTTGAAAGAACTGGTGAAACACAAGGCTCCAGGAATTGTTGGGATACCGATAGAGTATTCAACAAACAGATGCAGTACTGGAGGTGTTAACATGTTTGTGCCAACAGGTTTAGAAACAGCTACTTGGCCAACTGACTGGAAGAGATCCGTATTTGTGTCTATTCCCAAAAAAGGGGATCCAACTGAATGTGCAAACTATTGGACAATATCATTAATATCGCACACCAGCAAAATTCTACTAAAAATCATTCAGAACTGACTGCAGCAGTATATATACAGGGAATTACCAGAAAATCAAGCGGGATTCAGAAGAGGGCGGGGAACCAGGGACATCGTTGCTGATGTCAGGTGGATATTAGCTGAAAGCAGAGAATATCAGAGAGATGTCTATCTATGTTTTATTGACTAGGCAAAAGCATTTGATTGTGTGGATCATAACAAATTATGGATAATAATTCGGAAAATGGGAATACCAGAACACCTAATTGTGCTCATGAGAAATCTGTACATGAACCAGGAGGCAGTTGTTCGAATAGAACAAGGAAACACTGAGTGGTTTAAATTTGAGAAAGGTGTGCATCAGGGCTATATACTTTCACCCTATCTCTTCAATTTATACGCTGAGCAAATAATCTGAGAAGCTGGACTTTATGAGGAAGAACGTGGCATCAAGATTGGAGGAAGACTCATTATGCATTATGCAGATGACACCACTCTGCTTGCTGAAAGTGAAGAGGATTTAAAACATTTACTGATGAAGATCAAAGATCATAGGCTTCAATATGGGTTATGACTAAACATCATCAAAACAAAAATCCTTACAACTGGGTCAGCACGCAACTTCACAATAAATGGAGAAAAGATTGAGGTTGTCCAAGATTTTGCTTTGCTTGGATCTGTAATCAACACCCGTGGAAGCAGCAGTCAAGAAATCAAAGGATGCATTGCTCTAGGAAAAGCTGTGGCAAAAGATCTCTTTAGAGTATTGAAAAGCAAAGATGTCACATTGAAGACGAAGGTGCGTCTGACTCATGCCATGGTATTTTCAGTCGCATCATATGGTTGTGAAAGCTGTGAACAAGGGAGACAGAAAAAGAATTGATGCTTTTAATTGTGGTGCTGGAGACATCTATTGAATACACCATGGACTGCCAAAAGAACCAACAAATCTGTCCTAGAAGAAGTGCAACCAGAGTGCTCCTTGGAAGCAAGAATGGCCAGACTGCATCTTACATATTTCGGACATGTAGTCAGGAGAGATCAATCTCTGGAGAAGGACATCATGTTTGGAAGAGTGGCAGGTCAACGCAAAAGAGAAAAACCCTCCACCAGAAGGATTGACACAGTGTCTGCAACAATGGGCTTAAACATAAATAAGAACATTTGCCTGGCACAGAATCGGGAAGTGTTTTGATCTGCTGTACATAGGGTCATTATGGGTTGGACTTAATGGACCTAACAACAACAACAAAGCTGCTCCACATTTGAAATCTTATTGTGGATTTTTTTCCTCAAGGAAAGTAAATATTGAGCATTATAGAAATTTTTAAAAACATGAACATGATCTTATGGGGCTGGGATTTAGCTCAGTTGGTAGAGCAATGCGCTGCAGTCTCAGGTCCCGAGTTCAATTCCCAGCAAAGATGGGAGAAGGACCTGGCAATCCATTCCCAAGGCAATCCCGAAACAATCTGCCATTGAAAACCCTATGAGGGTCGCTATGAGTCGGATACCAACTCGAGAGCACCTAACAACAACAACAACATGATCTTATAATCTAGAACCATATCAAAGTCAATCACATTGCCTCCATTTTCTCTTCTTTAATGAAAAAATTAAATTGACAAATAAAAATCGTATACACTTGTGGGATACAATATGGCATGTGAATAAAATTTTCCTAAAGATTTTTTGAAAGCAACTATATTAGTATATTGATAGGGAACTGTTGGAAAATCAGTTGGGATTCAGAAGAGGGCATGGAACAAGGAACATCATTGCTGATGTCAGATGAATAATAACCAAAAGGAGAGAATACCAGAAATATATATATCTGTGGTTCATTGGCTGTGTGAATCACAATAAATTATGGATAACACTGCGAAGAATGGGAATACCAGAGCACTTAATTATACTCACGAGGAATCTATTCATGTACCAGGCAGCACTCAAACAGAACAAGGAAACACTGCTTGGTTTAAAGTTAAGAAAAGTATGTGTCAAGACTATCATTTCACCATACCTATTAAATCTCAATGCTGAGAAAATAATCCAAGAAGCTGGACTTTATGAAGAAGAACTTGGCACCAGGGTTGGAGGAAGACTCATTAACAACCTGAGTTATACAGATGACAGAACTTTGCTTGCTATCAGTGAAGAGAATCTGAAGCATTTTCATGAAGATTATAGAACACAACTTTCTGTACAGATTTGTCCTTCAATATCAAGAAAACAAAATTCCTTACAAGTGGGTCAGTAAACAAATTCATGATAAATGGAGAAAAGTTTGAAGTTGTCCAAAATTTTGCTTTATTTGGTTCTACCATAAACACCCATGGAAGGAGTAGTCAAGAAATCAAAAGATGCATTGCATTGGGAAAAGCTGTTATAAAAGACATCTTTAAAGTGTTGAAAATTATGTCACTTTGAAGACAAAAGTGCACCTGACTCATGCCATGGAATTTTCAGTTACATCATATACTGTGAAAGCTGGACTTTGGATAAGGAAAACAGGAGAATTAATGCTTTGAACTATTGTGCTGTAGACAAATATTGAATACAGAGCAGACTTCCAAAACACCAACAGACCCATCCAAGAGGAAGGGCAACCAGAGTGCTCCCTAGAAACAAGGATGGCTAGACTGTGTCTTATGTATTTTGGACATGTTTTCAGGAAGGATCAACTCCTGGAGAAGGACATCAGTATTTGGGAGAGTCACGGGTCAATGAAAAAAAGGAAAATCCTCAACTAGATGGATTGACACAGTGACTGCAACCATGGGCTTAAACATACAAAAGATCATGTGCCTGGCACAGTGTTGGGAAGTGTTTAATTCTGTTGTAAATAGGGTCACTGAGTCAGACCTGACTGGATGGCATCTATCCATGACAACAATGTAATGCTTTAATTGATACCTACATTTTGGAATGATTAAATCAAACTAATTAACACATTTATCACCTCAAATGTTTATTTTCATAGTTAACATCTTATCCATGAAATTCAGCAGTGAGAATAGGTTTACTCTATGGTGTCTTCCTTCACCTCTTCTAGAGACTTAAGTTTAACTTTGTCTCTAACCAAACTCCTAACCATTCCAATCCCCTAAACATATTTCACTCTGCAATTTTTTTTCCTGGATAGTAACTAGTTTTATTGTTTTTCCCCTTTATTAGTAAATGTTGATGGAATACAGAGTAATACAGCATACAGTAATGGCTTCTTCCATTATGCTTCCTTTACATCACTTCTAGCAACACTTTCATTGACTCACAAAGTTTATTGAGCCTTATGGCTAGTTTATGGTTAAACTCTGATACTAATTTGGGTTATCTTCCCATATTTTCCCAACATTCTCATGAAGTTGTTCTGTTTACATTGAGATTGACCTCTCCCACTTATCCCTTCTCACTGACCCTCCTCCCCATCCCATGTTCTCCAATCTTTGCTTCTCTCTGCTAGATCCCTCCCTCCTTCTTTCCACTCCTTAAATTGCCTCTTCTATGCTAAGTTTAATTGTGAATTTTTTATGTTTCAACTTATGTGTAGAATTTTTTCCTTCCTTTAAGTTTGAGTCAGCATCCACATATGAGTGAGAATATGTGGTATTTCTCTTTTTGGGCTTGTATTCACTCACTTAAGATGATGTTCTCCAATTCCATTCATTTTACTGCAAATGACATTATTTCATTTTTTTTAAATTGCTGAATAGTACTCCATTGTGCATATGTACCATAATTTTTTAAGCATTCTTCTGTTGATAGGCACCTTGATTGATTCCATATCCTTGTTATTGTGAGAAGTGCTGCGTTAAATATGGAGATGAAGGTGTCTCTGTGGTATGATGACTCATCTCCCTTTGGTATAGTCCCAGTAGTGGCATAACTGGGTCATATGGCATTTCTATTTTTAGTTTTCTGAGGTATCTCAATATTGATTTCCTAAGTGGTTGAACCAACTTATAGTCCAACAGTGTAAGAGCCAAAATTTTTAACATCCCTTTTTATGCTGTGCTTTGTTGTCTTTGTCCTCACAGTTGTTGTTGTTGCTGTTGTTAGATGCCGTCAAGTCATGTCTGACTCATAACGACCCTTATAGGGTTTTCAATGGCTGATTGTTTTCGGGATTGCCTCAGGAGTGGGTTGCCACGTCTTTCTCCCATTTTTGTGGTGCTGGGAACCGAACTCAGAACCTCAGAGACTGCAGAGTGGCGCTCTACCAACTGAGCTAAATCCCAGCCCTGTCCTCACAGTAGGCATTAAATATTTGTCACATGAATGGGTAGCAAATTCTTTCTCTATTAAACTTCTTTCTCTATTAAACCTTCTTTCTCTATTAAACTTCTAAGATTTTTGAAGACTATGATACTCCTAGATTATTTTCAATTTCAACCAATACCTTTATATGTTTAATAATGCTTCTTTTGTATGATTTCTACCCTTACAAATTGTTAAGGTCTGTTTTATGGTCTAGAATATGATCTACTTTGGTGAACATTCCATGTGAGTTTGAGAAAAATGTGTATTCTGCTGTTATTCAGTGGAGTAGTCTATCAATGTCAATTACATCTAGTTAACTGATGATGCTATTCAAGTCAGCTGTGACTTTGCTGGTTTTCTGCCTAGTTGGTCTGTGTTGAAGACACCAAATATTATAGTAGGATCATCTATTTCTCCTTGAATTTCTGTCAGCTTGTTCTGTGATGCTCTGCTGTAAGGCACACACATGTTAATGTTAGTTATGTCTTCCTGGAAAACTGACTCCTATTTCATTATTTAATACATTTTTGGTCTTGGATAACATGTTCCTCTGTTTAGAAAGTTATTGTATATGCCTACATTTTGAAATGTTTTCCTAATTTTTCTCTAACAGTTTCAAAATTTCAAGTATTACATTAAGGCCTTTGATCCAGTTTGAGTTGATTTTCATATAGAGAGATTGGATCTAGATTCAGTCTTCTACATGTGGATATCCAGTTTTTCCAGCACCATTTGGTTAAGAGAGTATCTTTTGTCAAATGTATATTTTTGGCACTGTCAAAAATTACGTGAGGATAATTGTGTGGGTTTATTTCTGGATCCTCTATTCCATGTGTCTTCATGTCTGTTTTTGTACCAATACTAAGCTATTTTTGTTACTATGTCCCTGTAGTATAATTTGATCTCAGGTATGATGCCTCCTCCATTGGTATTTCTACTCAGAATTGTTTTGTTTATTTGTGATCTTTTGTACTTCTATATGAATTTTAGGATCTTTTCCCTTTTCTGTGAAGTATATCATTGGAATTTTGATGAAGATTGCCTTGAATCTGTACATCACTTTTGATAATATGGCCATTTTCATCATATTAATTCTTCTAATCCATGAGCAAAGAAGGTCTTTCCATCTTCTAGTGTCTTCAATTTCTTTCTTCAGTGTTTTGAAGTTTTCATTGTAGAGATCTTTTACCTTTTTAGTTAGGTTTATTCCTAGATATTTTATTTTTTGAGGCTATTGTGAACAGGATTTTTAAATTTCTTTCCCTGTATGTTTATTATTGATATATGGAAATGCTACTGATTTTTGAATATTGATTTTGTATCCTGCTACTTTTCTGAAGGTTCTTATCAGATCTAAGAGTTTTCTAGTGGAATACTTGGGATCATTTAAGTGTAGGACCATATCATCTGCAAATAAGGATAATGATTTCTTTTTTCCCTATTTATACACATTTTATTCTTTTGTTTTATTGCTATGCCTAAGATTTCATCATTATTTTCAGGAACAGTGGAGAGAGTGGACACTCTTCTCTCCTTCCTGACTTTAGAGAAAATGCTTTCAGTTTTTCCCCATTTAGTATAATATTAGCTATGTTTGTATATACTGCTTTTATTATATTGAGGTACATTCCTTTTATTCCTAGTTTCTTTAATACTTTTATCATAAAGAGATATTGAACTTTTCTCAAAGGCCTTTTCTACATCCATTGAGAAATCATGTGATTTCTGTCTCTGATTCTATTTATGTGCTGTGTTACATTTATTGATTTGCATATGTTGAACCATTCTTGCATCCCTGGAATGAAACTCACTTAATTGTGATGTGTGATCTTTTAAAGTGCTGCTGGATTCAGTTTGCAAATATTTTTTTACGGATTTTTGCATCTATTTTAATCAGGGAAATTGGTCCATCATTTTCTTTTATGTTGTATCCTTACATGGTTTTGGTGTCAGGGCCATACCAGCTTCATAGAATGAGTGTCAAAGCATTCCTTCCTTTCCTATTTTATGGAATAGTTTGAAGAACATGGCTATTAATTCTTCTTTAAAGACTTGGTACAATTTGTTTGTGAATCCATCATGTCCTGGAATTTTCTTTGTTGAGAGATTTTTTTATTGCTTTTTAAATTTCATTGCTCATTATAGAGCCACTTAAATTATTTATAGTCTCTTCATTTGTGTTTTGTAGGTCATATGTGTTAAGGAATTTATCCATTTCTTCTAATTTTTCTCTTTTTTAAAATACAAATTCTCAGAGTATTCCCTAATCATCCACTATATTTTACTGGTATCTCTTATGATAATCCCTTTTTCATCTCTAATTTTATTAATTTGGATCTTATCTTTCTTTTTTTAGTTATTTTGGATAAAGGTTTCTCAATCTCATCTTTTCAGAGAATCAATTCTTCATTTCATTTATTCTTTATACTGTTATTCTAGTCTACATTTCATTAATTTCTACCCTGATCTTATTATTTCTTTCTACCTGCCAATTTAGGGTCTGGTTTCTTCTTGTTTTTCTAATGCCCTAATGTACATCATTACATTATTAATTTGAGATCTCTTTGATTTCTTGATTTCTATCTGTAAACTTCCCTCCTAGAACCATTTTTCCTATATCCCAAAGTTTCATTTGATTCTAGGAATTTTTTAATTTCCTCTTTGATTTTGTCCCAATGACCCAATGTCCCAGTGACCCAATGATAATTTGGAGAGTGATGTTCAGTCTCCTTGTATTTGTATAATTTTTGTTATTTACCTTGCTATTGATTTCTACTTTTGTTTTGTTATGGTCTGATAAGATGTAAGAAATAATTTCAATTATTTATTTGTTGAGACTTGCTTTATGACCTAAAATGTGGTATATTATAGAAAAATTCCTCTGTGCTGCTCAGAAGAATGTATGTTCTGAAGCTGTATCATGAAATATTCTGTGTCTCTTAAGTCCATTTGATATGGGTGCTGTGTAGCTATGAGATATCATCATTGATTTTTTTTTTTTTTTTGGTTCGGATGATCTGTCTATTGATAAGAGTAGGGTATTGGAGTCACTCATATTATTGCATTTGGACCTATCTGTCTCTTAATGTCCATTAGTGTATGTTTTAAGAAATTAGGTGCATCAATGTTTGAAGTATATATATTTTATAATCATTATTTCTCCTTGATGGATTCTTTCTTTTATTAATATGTAGGGAAGTTCTCCATTTCTTCTGATTAATTTTGGGCTGAAGTCTATTTTGTTGGATATCAATATGTCAACATCTGCTTTCATTAAGGCCTTCCACATGTTCGCTAAATATTTTTCAATCTTTTCATTTTCAGTGTGTGTGCCTTTGCCAGTGTGGTGTGTTTCTTGTAGACAACAAATAGTTGGGTCTCTTTTTCTTTTCTTTTTTTTTTTTTTTTTTTTTTGGCGGTACTGGGGGTTGAACCCAGGGCCTTGTGCTTGCATGCTTTGCAAGTGCTGGACCACTGAACTGCACCCCCAGCCCATTTCTTTTTCTTTTTGAGACAGGGTCTTGCTAAGTTATGCAGACTGCCTCTGGTTTCGAACTTGTGATTCTCCTGCCTCCACCTCCCAAGCCACTGGGATTACAGGGCTGCACCACTGCGCCCAGCAGTTGGGTCTTTCTGTATAATCCAATCTTCTAACCTGCATCTTTTAAATTGGGCATTGAGACCATTTGAATATAGGGTTATCATTGAGAATAATTTGTAATTTGCTTCCTGTAATTTTGTTGGTTATTTTCCATGTTGCCTACAGCTGTACCACTGTGTCCAATCCTGTCAGATCTTGGAAGCTAAGCAGTGTATGGCCTGGTTAGTACTTGGATAGGAGACTACCTGGGAACACCAGATACTATAGGCTTGGGAGAAGGACCTGGCAACCCACTCCCAAAAAATAATCAGCCACTGAAAATCCTATGAATAGAGGACAAGCACTGATAATAGTGTTTCACCTGTTGTATGTAGGGTCACTATTAGACACAAACTTGATGACACCTAACAACAAGTTTCCATGTTGGTTTGAATATTTATTGTTTTTTTCTTTCTTTGTCATACTAGGGGTTTGCTGGTTTACTAAGTTGGGTATATTTGCATCCTATCTAACTCTCATTTGTTCAAATGTTCCTCTCATGGAATTTATTCTTGTCTGAATATTTATTCATATTTATTCTATTTCATTCTATATTTCATATTTATGTCTAAAGTTCTTCTTCCTCTGTGTAGTATTTCTTTAATTATCTTCTACAATGATAGCTTTGCCTGCAGCGGTAGCCCTGTGGCATCCGATCCAGTCAGATCTCGGAAGCTAAGCAGGGTCAGGCCTAGTTAGTACCTGGATGGGAGACCGCCTGGGAACACCAAAAGCTGTAGGCTTGGGAGAAGGACCTGGAAACCCCCTCCCAAAAATCAATCTGCCATTGAAAACCCTATGAACAGCAGAGAAGCACTGACAATAGTGTTTCCCCTGTTGTACAGAGGGTCGCTATGAGTCGGATACCAACTCGACAGCACCTAACAACAACAACAATGATAGCTTAATGTTAATGAATTTACTAAGTTTATGGTCATCTTGAAAAGCCTTTATTTTTCCATCAATTTGAAAAGATAGTTTTGCTGGATATCATAATCTTGATTGGCAGTTATTAACTTTCAGGGCTTAAAATGTCATTCCATCCTTTCCTGGCTATTAGTGTTATTGCTAAAGATCTGAATTGGAGTTTTCTCTTGAAGTTTTTAGAACTGTTTCTTTGCTTTATATTCTCAGTATTTTAATATAATGTGATATGAATATGTTCTTTTCTGGCCATGTCTGCTTGTGGAACTAAGTATCTCTTGTGTTTTCATGTCCATTTCTTTCCCTAGCTTTGGGAAGTTTTCTGCTATCATTTCCATGAATAGTTTCTAGCCTTTGGTTTTAATCTCAATTCCTACTTCTACTCCTTGGATTCTTAGATTTGTTCTCTTCATCATGTCCACAAAGTTCTCAAAAGTTGTGATTATAATCAATTATTATTATTATTATTATTATTATTATTATTATCATTATTATTATTATTGCCTAGAGCCATACCACTGTGGCATTCGATCCTGTCAAATCTTTAAAGTTAAGCAGGGTCTGGCCTGGTTAGTACTTGGATGGAAGACTGCCAGATGCTGTAGGCTCAGGAGAAGGTCCTGGAAATCCACTCCCCCCAAAAACAATCAGCCATTGAAAACACTATGAATAGTAAGGAAGCACTGACAATAGTGTTTCACCTTTTGTACATAGGGTCACTATGAGGTGGACACTGACTCAATCACACCTAACAACTATTATCATCATCATCATCATCATCATTTGTATCCATGTCTTAGTGTAGTATCTTCTCAATCTTGTTTTCCATTCCCAATATTGTTTCTTCTGTTTGGTCTAGTCTGCTGGTGTTACTTCCCATTGTGCTTTTCATTTGGTATTGTGTTTTTCATTTCCAACTTTTTTTTTGTGTGGTACTGGGGCTTGAACCCAGGGCCTCATGCTTGCATGCTCTGCAAGTGCTGGACCACTGAGCTGTACCCCCAGCCCATTTTTTCACTTATTGAGACAGGGTCTTGCTAAGTTAGGCAGACTGCCTCTGGTCTCTTGCAATCCTCCTGCCTCTGCCTCCCAATATGCTGGGATTAGAGATGTGCACCATCATGCCCGGCCATTTCCAACATTTTTCATTTTTCTCCCAAGACCTCAATTTCTTTGCTGAATTTTTCATCCAGAATCTGAATTGACTTTCTCAATTCATTCATTTGCTTATTGCTATGTTCTTTGAGGTCATTAATCATTTTATAATTAGATTTTTGACTTCTCTGTCTGGCATTTCAATTGTTTCAGTATTTTTCTTTTTGTTTTTGGAAAGAATCATGATCTTTTGGAGGAGTTGTGGCATCTTTCTTTTTCCTATTTCTTATAATTTTTGTTGTGTTTTATTCGTTTGTTGAGGTGGTAGTTCCTTTGGAATTTATTTGGGAGGTTTTTCTTGAGGGCTTAGTCTCTAGTATTCCCTTAGAGACTGGAAAGCAAATCTTTATTACAGTAACACCTAGCCAAATTGCATATATTGATTTATGACAACTAGTATACTACCAATAAACTTAGGAAGGCAGATAGCCAAAGTATTGCAATGTAAATTATGATATGAAAATCATTGAAGGTAGAGGTAGAAGTTATTAATGAGTAAAATGATGGAATGGAGCAGAGAAAAGGGAAGAAGAAATGAGCAGTGAGTTAAATGAAAAGTGAATAAGAAGAGGAAGAACAGAGAAGAGTGTTAAACAGAGAGAAAGCAGCAATAGTAAATAGTCTGTGATGATATAGAAAAACATCACAAATAAAATTTAAATTGAGAACAGAGGTAGCAAGTAAAAATATAAAACCTTGTTTGTTTAAAAAAAAAGGGGGGTGAGAGAGAGAGAAAGAAAAAAAAACACAAGAATTGGGATAGCTTTTCTGTAGGCCCATTGATATTGTATTCTGCCAGGATGAAGGAGGGGGTCTTTGTATTTAGCATCTGAGGCTGCTTTTGCTCAGACTGATGCTGATTCAAGTCATGGATCTATTGGCTATCTAGGATTTTTGGTTGTCTCCACAGTCTCTGCCTTGTTTCCATGAGACAAGGAGGAGACAGGAAGCCAGAAGCTGCTGGAGCTGCAGCTAGTTGCAGAGTTGCTAGCAGTGTTGCCCAGGCCCAAAGTCATATTTTGTGTCTCTTGCTTTCTCTTGGCTTCTATTTGCATAGAACATTTTGTTCCATCCCTTTAATCTGTGCTTGTACTTAGAGGTGAAGTGAATCTTTTGTAACCATATTATAGATGAGTCTTCTTCTTGTTGTTGTTCTTGCTGTTTTTGTTTGCTTGGGTTTTTTCTTTTGCTTTTTTGTTTTTTTCATGCTAGGTTTGAACCCTGGCCCTCTAGTATGTTAAGCAAGCATATTACCACTGAGCTATACCCCCAGCCTTTGTCATTTTGTTCATTCAATCACTTTGTGTTTGTTAACTGGGTAACTTAATCTATTTTCAATCAATGTACTTCCTTCAACCATTTTGTGGTGTGGTTTTTAGTTTTATTGTAGTTCCTTTATTTTTTCCTCTCCCTTTCTAATGGTCTAACTTTGTGGTTAAGTGATTTGCTCTAATAGTGAGTTTTGATTCCACACTTGTTACTTTTTTATTAGTCCTCTATAGATTGCTTTCCTTCTGGTTGTGATCGGGTTTATAAAAAACATTATTTGACTATAACAAGATTTTATGAAATGATAACAATTTAGCATGATTGTAACGAACAAAAATAAGAAAAAAAAGAAGTTGAAAATATATTCATAAGAAAACTCTATACTTATACTTCACTCTTGACCACGTTTTGAATTTTTGGTATACCATTTTATAATTTTTGATATTGCCTATCTCTTAACCTCTTAATATAGATATTATTATATTTGTGTTGGTCTTTTGTGTTCATACAAATATATAAATCTTTTATGTTGCATGTTTTAGAATGTTAGAACATTCTGAATTTGTGTGTGCAGTTACTCATACCAGTGGGTTTTATACCTTCCCAAATTTTCTTCTTACTTATCCATGTGTCTTTCTTTCAATTTGAATAATTTCCTTTATAATTTCTTTAGAAGACATGTTTAGTGGAGGTATCTTCTCTCTGCTTTTGTTTGTCTAAGAATCTCTTTATCTATCCTTCATTTCCAAAGAACGTATTTGTTGGTTACAGTATTCATAGTGAGGATTGTTTTTCCAAGAAGTTCATGCCATTCTCTTCTGTCCTGTTTGAATTCTGAGAAGATGGCTGTCCAGTGAATTGAAATACACTTACCTATTATTTGTTTCTTTTCTCTTGGCGCTTTGAGAATCTTCTCTCTATCTTTTACCTCTAAGAACCTGACTATGTCTTGGGTTAGATTTCACTGAGTTAATTCTGACTTGGTGACCTTCCTGTACCTGGATATTTGTATCTTTCTACATATTCAAGAAGTTTTCTGTTTTTGTTTCTTTGAACAAACTCTTTACCCTTTTGGCATTTTTAAGCTCCTTTTTGAGTTAAAAAAAAAAAACTGAATATTTGCTCTTTTAATACTTTCCCAAAGTCTTTGTAATCTTTGTTCCTCTTTATTCTTTTTTTCCCTTTTCTTCTCCAACTGTGTATTTTCACATAGTCTGTATTTCTACCAACTAATTCTTTCTTCCTTCTGTTTTATCTATAGTCCTATTGATGGTTTCTATTACATTTTAAATTTCACTTATTGTCTTTTTCAGCTCAAGATCTCTCTTTGGCTTTTAAAAAGTTCCTCCCATCTTTTTGTTAAGTTTCAAACTCTGGGTCTTATTAAAACAAATGTTTAAATTTCTCCATCTGAGAGGTCTCCAAAACTGATTACCATCTGATCCATTTCTGGGACTTTATTTTGACTATTAGATATGGTAATGGTTTCCTAATAGTTCTTGATGCATGTTGACATGTGACATCATCTGAGAATCAAAGGCTTATTCATTTATTCCTGTCTTCCTAATCTGGATTTGTCTGTGCTTGTCTTTCCAGAAATTCCGAGCAAGCTGCTTCTTTTTTTTTCTGAGCTTGTAGTCACTTCCAGTATTTCAGCACTGAATGTCACCTAAGTCCTAGTTAGCTAGGAGGCCACTGTTGGTGTGTCACCATTCCTTCAGCACTGGACAGAATTCCAAACCCAGGCTTGTTCCACATCTATAGTTGGTGTGTTGTACAAAATGAACCTGGGGAGTAACTAGTAAGGGTGATCTGTCCCCTCAGTCCTCTGCCTGGAATCAGGATAGGCCCCAAATCCTCATCCACAGTCACTGACCTGTGCCCAATCACTATGGGATTCTGCCCAGCTCTGGGCAGAATGGCTATGAGCGGACAAATCTTAAGTTCCTATGCCATGTCTGTGGCTACCAAGACCATCAAGCTGTGCTGTTACCTGAGCCCACAGCCTTATAATACCAGCATAGCACTGAGAAGGACTAATACTCATACACCTACTGCTGAGGTGGACTCATGGACAAGACTCATGGCTCTTACTAGTCCAGAGTGATGTCCCATGCTGACTGCCCTATCCAATTCCCAGCAAATGGGGTCTTGCTCCACACTATGCCTGCAGTTGGAGTTGTGTTGGTGAGGATAGTCCCTTGGCCATCTAGACTGATGGTAAGGTGGCTCACATCTGAAAGTCACAGCTACAAGGACATTCACCAGTCTCAAGGGAGTACTAAATCTCATACCATAGCTGGTAGAGGAGAAGGCTAAACATCAGTTTGTCCCCCTAAAAGCAGGTCTTGTCCTGATGCCATGGCAAACCTAGTGCTCTGTACATGAACTAGAGCCTGATGACAGCTGTGCTATCTGACAGAGGGGAAGAGACAGTCCCTTGGGTCTCATCAGAATCTCCCAAGTTCTTGAGGTAGCCCAAAGAGAGGAGTATCCCTGCCCCATTCCAAGGCTGGTAATGATGCAGGTCAAATTTTGCATCTATCCCACCAGTGTGCTGCTCTCCATCTGATTCTAGGATAGATCTAAAGTTTCATCTTTAAACTCTGGCCTGCATATGGAGCCTTTGGTTTCTCCCTGAGGCTGGGTCTCACTGAAATGGGCCTGGCACTAAGCAAAGTCCTGTGGTAGCTTTCATGACCAGTTCCCCAGTGAGCATAATCTTGCTCCTCCTTCTGCTGTCCACATTTGGACAGGGGTGGTGGAAGCAGTCTCTTTGCAACCTGGCTAATGCAGTTCTAGCAAATAAGTCCATGAATATTGTCTTCATGGTAGGGATTTTGAGGTTCTGCATGGTGACCGGTACTAGGTTTCAAGTCTAAGACCTAGACTTCATTCTCTTGTTTTCATATCTTTCATAGACTTTCATAGACTTCATTCATATCTTTCCTTTCCTCAGTGAACATGCAATTCTCTATGCTGAAGTGCTTGGAATTGGAAAAAGGATCACAATGCCACTCTTTCATTTCTGCCTTCTTCAATGTGTCTTTTCTTTTTGTTAGGCTAAAATCAGACATTATAGTCCCTCACTTGGATTCCTTAGCTCTTATTAAGGTAGTTTGCTGGGTGAAAAGCTATTCAACTTGGTGTGTCTATGAGGAGACAAATGCCACCATCTTGCTCTACCTGTGATTTATACTGCTTAATATTCTCTGAGACTCCAGGATTTGTGGTATGATGTTTGTCAATAATTTTTTTGAATTCTGTCATATTATCCAAATATTTCTTCTTTTCTTTATTTTTCCCTTGGCATTTCCATTATGCATATGTTATGTATTTTGTAATTAGCTCATAGTTCCTGAATATTTTTTAACTCTTTCTTTTTTGTTGTTGTTGTTTTCCTTTCAGGAATTTATGTTGATGTATTTCTAGTATATTCATTCTCTTTTCAGTGGTCAGTGTAGTAATGAATCAAAAAGGCATTGTTTATTTCTGTGATCATGACTTCTACTTCTAGAATTTCTTTTACTTTTTCTAAGAGATTTTATCTCCTTGTTTACATTTCCCATCTATTCTTACATGTTGTCCACTTTCCCCACTACTGCCCTCAGGCATATTAATTATAATTATTTAAAATTCATGCCCCAGTAACTCCAAATCTCTGACATATCTCACTCTGCTTCTTATGCTTGCATTGTCTCTTCAGATTATGGAGTTTTTATTTTGTGTTTGTTTTTGCCTTTTAACATACCTTGAAACTATTTATTGAATCCATATATGACATATTGAGTAAAAGGAAATGAGGTAAATACTACTTCATAGGGAAGGATTTGCTGTGTTTACTGTTTTCTGTACCTGTCATATCATGATATGGCATGGCATGTGAGACTACCATTTCCTCTAGTACTGTGTTTGTCTGTTTTTGTCTCTTCTCTGGTCTTTGTTTTCCCTAAATACTCTTTAAATAGAGTCAGAATATTTCAGTTCTTTCAGCCATAAGCTCCTGTTATTACTCAGGAGCCCTATTAATGTAGTGATAAGGTATGAAAAAGTGAGAAGCATTGTATAATCCCTATAATGACATCTCAGGCTTTTAGAAAATCTATGCCCCTGGATTGTGACCTTTACAAGTGATTCTCTGATAAAAAAACAAAACAAACAACCAAACAAAATACTCCCTTAGATGAGACAGGATGGCCTTATAGCCTTGGTTTGAGATTTTTCTTCCTCCACATCAAAGTTAGAGGAGCTGGATTTTGTTACTTGAGAAATCAGGTCAGTTAGGCTCTGGAAAAATGACTGAAGTTTTGAGAAAAATATTTTCTTTGAGTGTAGACACTTGTTAAGGGGAATAAAATGCTCTGGGTACATTTTTAAATAGATACTTTCCCTGCTAGAAGGATGAGAGGACTTCTCTTTGATCTTCTCAGGAAGAATCTGATAGGGCTCTTGTAGATAAGACTCGCGGAAGTGTTGAACACTCCTAAAGCTGCCCCCAGATAGAATGTTTTTAACTCCAAACTAGTCCCCACTGAGCCTCTGTCAACAAATCCATTAAGGTTTAAGTGTTCCTTTTGATACTGGGTCCTACTGTGGGCTTTTTGTCCTGGGCTTCAGCTCCTAATGAGGTAAACTGGGATTCCTTGTCCTGCCTTCTATCTTCATGACAGCAGTTTCTCCTGCAACCTCAATTCTTTGATAGACTTTAACAGAATTGTTGATTTTCAGTTTGACTAGCTTTTTTTTTTCCTTCTTGTGAGGACAGGAGTGACAACTTCTGAGTTCTTTACGTGATGGACTGTAATGTGGAAAAGATTCAAGTGGCTGTTTTCAAATAAATATATTCAATTCATGTAATCTTATTCATTGTTATCACCCAACATTGTGAACATTTACTGATGAAGATCAAAGGACATAGCCTTTGGTATGGATTGCTCCTCAGCATCAAGAAAACAAAAGTTCTTACAAGTAGATTGGTAAGAGCTTCATGACAAATGGAGAAAAGATTGAGGTTATCCAAGATTTCTACAATCAACACCTATGGAAGCAGTAGTCAAGAAATCAAAAGATGCATTGCATTGGGAAAAGCTATTGCAAAAGACCTCCTTGAAGTAGTAAAAAGTAAAGCTGTCACAATGAAGATGAAGGTGTACCTGACTCATGCCATGGTATTTTCAGTCTTCAGTTGCATCATATCATTGTGAAAGCTGGACATTGAGCAAGGGAGACAGGAGAATTGATGCTTTTGAATTATGGTACTAGAGGTGAATATTGAATATACCATGGACTGCAAAAAGAACTAACAGATCTGTCCTAGTGTTCTTTGGAAGAAAGGATGGCTACACTGTGTCTCATGTATTTTGGACACATTGTCAGAAGGGACCAATTCCTAGAGAAGGACATCATGTTTGGGAGAGTGGCAGGTCAATGGAAAAAAAAAAAGACCCTCAACTAGGCTGCAACAATGGGCTTAACATAAAAAAGATTGTGTGCCTGGAACAGAGTTGATGAGTGTTATGTTCTGTTATAAATAGGGTCACTGTGAATCAGAACTGATTCAATGTACCTAAGAACAACATATTTAAACCTATAATATGTTCATTCAAAAGCCATGCCTTCAAATGCAATAAATCTCCATAATTCTGAAGTCATGGATTAAGTATAGATCAATAGGGAAATTCACAGAAAGGGCAAAGTCTTCTAGCTTTGGTGAAAACATTTATGGAAGACTCTTTTCTTCACTTTTAAAAATACGTATGACATTTTCTATATTTTGTTGGTAGACTTTCCTGGCTTTATTTTCCAGTGGCATAAGTTTAAATGTTCAGTACAAATTGCAAACCCTATAGGGCAAGTTCACAAACAGAAATAGCTGAGTGCACAGGTCCTTGAACTCTCATTACTGTCACTAGGGATTATGCTCAGGCCGGTCTTGCCTTTTCCTGAAGGACAGAGGTCAACACTCTACTCTTCCTCGGCTGCTTGGGCATAATTTTATTTTTATATTCATAAAATATATCACAGTATACACTTATAAATATCACTACTTGCTATAAAACTTGGAAATGTTTAGGAGAAGGAACCATATTTTATCTACTTTTGTGTCCTGGCACCTAGGACAGCAGCACAACAATAATGGCATTCACTTAATGTTTCTTGAGTAGGCAAATGAAAGTCATAAATGGATTTCCTACATTATGAAAGATTATTTCTGTATTTTTCTTGAATATAATATGTTTCTTTCTTATGGAAAAAAACTTTCCTGATTACCTAGTCATTCTTATTCAGCAGCTTAATTTTTTCTGTCTTATTTTTCTTTAATTTTATATTTTGGGTGTTTCTTTGAGAGTAGATCGCCACATTCTTCTCCCATTTTTCAATCCCAGGGCTTCAGAGAGCACAGAGCAGCACTCTAACAACTGAGTTAAGTCCCAGCCCTCTTAAGTATGTAGCAGAACGTAATGTCACATTTGTTGCATCTCTATCTTTACCACTCAGATAAAATAAACCTGTGGCAGGAGCCTAGAAGGAGATCTTTTTCCATTTCCTGTAAATACTTTATTCAGAGGCAAAAACTATTTTAACACCATTTGTTTGTTCTGTCTACTCTTGAATTTCATTGCATCCAATAAAAAACAATGAGATTGACATACATATTTTGACTTAACCTAACTTGAAAAGGTGTTTTTAGTATGTGCATGTATTAAATAATAAAGCAAGTTGAGATCACAATTGTAACATTAGTCTTCTTATTTCAATCAAGCTAGATCTCAGGAAAAATCTAGTGGTAGTAGGAAGAAAATATGAATCACTGAGAATTACTCACAAAGTAAGGGAACTGAGACAATGCTGTGAAATAAACTGGTATAACTTCGCAGGGAAAGACAACCCTCTTGCAACACTATTCCTCTGGGATTAATGATGTCAGCCTAACATTAACTGAATAACATAAACTGCCTATATATTCATATTATCAAAACTTTGAAGAAGAAAAGTGCCAATGATTTTTAAAGTGAGATAATATGTACATGCAGTAAAATTTACACATCATAATTCCTCAGCTTAAAGAGTTTTAACAGATATGTTATACTTATTGGTTTATTTCTTACTTTTGGTCATTCTTGTGGGTGTACAATATTTTCTCACTTTGGTTGTAACTTTCAAGTTCCTGATGACTGATAATTGAGCAACTTTTTGACTGTTTTCTTAAATGTCTAATTTGTGAAAAATCTACTAAAGACTTTTGCCCATTTTTAAATTGAATTGTCTTGTTATTTTTGAATTTTAAGAGATCTTTATATATTTTAGGCACATGACCTTCATCAAATACCTTTTGTACATAATTATGCCTTGGAATTTTCGTTTGCTTAATAGTATCTCTTGAGGATTAATTTGAAGAAAGCCAATTTTATCTATTTTTCTTTTATATTTACTGTTTTGTTTTTTGTTTTTACACAGGATCTCACTATGTACCCTCGGCTGGCTCAAGCTCACGATCCTCCTGCCTCAGCCTTCTGAATGCTGGAATTATATACCTGTGCCACCAGGCCTGGGTATGTTTACTTTTTTGTTTGTTTGTTTTGATGGTACTGGGGAGTTGACTTCATGACTCACACATGCTTTGCAAGCACTTTACCACTGGGCTGCACCTGGATACAATTTTTTACTTTTTATTTTTAGACAGGGTCTTGCTAAGTTGTGCAGGGTGCCTCTGGCCTCAAACTTGAGATCCTTCTGACTCAGCCTCCTGAGTCACTCAAATTACAAGCATGCACCATCATGCATAGATGGTTAGTATTTTTTAACTACTCCAAAGTTAAGAATGTATCCTACTTTGCCAGGTTCAGTGGCACACCTCTGTAATCACAGCAACTCGGGAGGCAGAGGCAGGAGGATCACAGGTTCAAGACAAGAGGCAGTCTGCATAATTTAGGGAAACTCTGCCTCAAAAAAGTAAAAAAAAAAATGGGCTGGGGGTGTAGCTCAGTGGTATAGCACTTGTAAAGCATGTAAGCATGAAGCCCTGGGATCAGTCTCCAGTATACTAAATAAATAAATAAATGTATCCTATTTTTTCATGGAACTTCTTCACTTTGGGCTTTTATGGTTACATTTGTGATACTTCCTAAATTAATCCTTATATTCACTAGAAGATGCTGGGGTTTAGCTCAGTTGGTAGAGTGCTGCTCTGCATTTTTTGAGGACCCAAGTTTGATCCCCAGCACTGAAAAAAATAGGAGAAGGATGTGGCAGTCTTCTTCCTAAACAATCCCAAAACAATCAGCCGTTGAAAACCCTATGAGGACAGCTATTAGTGACAACTCAGCAGCACCTAACAACACCACCAGAAGGTAGGAGTAAAGAATAACTTTGAATAATTTTTCATTGATTTATCCCTTGGTTCCAGCACAATCTGCTGAATTGATTTACTTACCTTGTTGAGTTTCATTGGCACTTTTATCAAAAATCACCTAACCCTTTATATTTAGATTCTAAATTATTTTCTCCAGTGATCGCCTTGTTTATTCTTCTTCCAGAACTATATCATGGGGATTACTAAAGCTTCATGATGACTCTTGATAGGTAATTTGATGTCCTCAATATTTTTTAATTTTTTCTGAAGATTGACTATTCTAGTTCTCATGCTTTTTCATGTTTCATTTTATCTTTAAATTATTTATTTTTAATTGGCAAAGTTATATGTATTGATGTTTTAAAATATTCATATAATGTGGGATAACTAAATTAAACTGATTAATATAATTATTAACTCTCATATTTATCACTCATTTGTAGAGAACACTTAAAATCTGCTACTTATCCATTTACCTACTAATTGACATTTTGGTTGCTTTCAAGCTTGGCAAATATAAATAAAGCTGCTGTAAACATTTGTGTTTATGTTTTATGTGGATGTAAGTCTTTGGATAGATACCAAGTAGTGTAATTGCAGAATTATATGATAAAAATACTTTACATTTTGTAAGAAACTCCAAAGTGTCCTCTCAAGTGGCTATACCATTTTGCACTTCTGCCAGCAGTGAATCAGAGTTCTTGTTGCTCCACATCCTCACCAGAATTTAGTGTTATTAGTGTTTTGGACTTAGGTCATTCTAGTAAGTGTGTAGTGGCATCTCATTGTTATTTTCATTTGCAATCCACAGATGACATTTGATACTGATCATTTTCCCATATGCTTATTTGTGATTGGTATATTGTCATTGATGAGGTGTCTTTTCAAGTATTTTCCCATTTTAAGTCACTTATTATTGAGTTTTAAGAGTTCCTTGTATATTTTTAGTTAACTGTCCTATATTAGATACATTTTCTCAAAATATATTTTCCTTGTCTGTGACTTACCTTCTCACACTCTAGACAGCTTCTTCCATAGAGGATAATTTTAAATTTTAGTGACATAAAAGGAAATAAAATTCCTGTCTCAAAGTCATATATGCATTCCCATGTTCATAATATTATTACTCACAATGGCTAAGGTATGGAATGAATGAATGGATAAAGAAAATGTGACACACATATAAGTGCATACATGCACTAGGATATTATTTTACCCTTATAAAGAATGAAATCCTACCACTTACAACCACGTGGATAAAACTTAAGGAAAACATACTCAGTTAAATAAACCAAATATTGTATGAACTCACATATTGTTGTTGGGTGCTGTCAAGTTGGGTCAGACTCATAATGACCCTATGTATGACAGAACAGAGCACTCCCTGATTCTGTGCCAGGCACGCAATCTTATTTATGTTTAAGGCCATTGTTGCAGCCACTTTGTCAATTGTCTTTAGAGTTTTCCTTTTTTGCATTGGCCTGCCACTCTTACAAATATGATGTTCATCTACAGGGGTTGGTCCCTCCAGACTACCTGTCCAAAATATGTAAGACACAGTCTAGCCATTCTTACTTCCAAGGACCACTCTGGTTGCACATCTTCTAGAACAGATCTGTTGGTTCTTTTGGCAGTCCGTGGTGTATTCAATATTAATCTTGAACACCATAATTCAAAAGCATCAATTCTTTTCCTGTATCATTTATTCAACATCCAGCTTTCACAACCATTGATGCAATTGAAATTCCCTGTTATTCATAGGGTTTTCTATCACTAATTGTTTCAAGAGTGGGCCACCAGGTCCTACTCCCTAGTCTGTCTTAGTCTGGAAGCTCAGCTGAAAATGCCCATCATAGGTGACTCTGTTGGTATCTGTAATACCAGCACCATAGTTTTCAGCATCACAGCAACACACAAGCCCCAAAATATGGCAAACTGACAGACTTGTAGGGATCACTTATATGTAGAAAGTTTAAAATTGAACTCACATAAACACATAATAGAGTGAATACAAATGGTCAGGGTGTTGAAGAAAATGTAAAGATGTTATTTAAAGCATATGACATTGCAATTATAAAGTGGATAAGTTTTTGAGAGTGAAATGTATGGTATAATGACTATACTTAATAACAGCATATAGAACACTTGAAATTTGGTAGTAGAGTCAGATATAACTGTTCTTCACACACACGCACACAAAGGTAAACGTATGAGGTGATAAGTATATTCATTAGCCTGTGGTAATAATTTTACAATGTATATGTATGCCAAATCATCATACTGTACACTATGAATATAAATAATTTTTGCCAATCATTCCTCAATATAGGGGAGAAAGATTTTCAATAAAGACCAGCTTATCAATTTATACTTTGTGGATCATTGCTTTGATGTTATATCTAAAAATACATGCAAGGTCATCTAGGTTTTCCTTTATGTGTTCTTCTGAGAATTTTATAATTTTGTGTTTTACGTTCAGGCATATGACTCACTCTAAGTTAATTAAAGAGTAAAAGGTCTGTATCCAGATGTTTGTATGCTTTTGTATATAAATGCCCAGCTGTTCTAATATTATTTTTGCAAAGATAATCTTCTCTCCATTGTATTGCCATTGTGTCTCTATGCCCAGCTTCATTCTACATTTTGATAAGGAATATTTTCTTTTATTATTAGTTAATAGTTTAAAATCTTTTTAAAATTCTTTTGAAATTTATTCTTTGTCCAATGAGTTATACAGACATAAGTTCTCTCATTTGCATATATTTTGAGATTTTCTACCTTTCTTTTCTTGATTTCTAGTTTAATTTCATTGTTATCCAAGAACAGACATTGTATGATTTTTTATTCTTCTAAATATGTTATAGCACAGAATATAGTATACACTTGTGACTGTTCTATATGAGGTTCAAAGAATATACAATTTGCTATTAGATTAAGTACTCAATAGATGTTAATATAGGCTGGGTTTTAGCTCAGTTGGTAGGGCACTGCTCTGCATTCTCTGAGGACCTGGGTTCAATCCACAGCACCACAAAAATGGGAAAAGAACATGGCAATCTACTCCTGAAGCAATGCCAAAATCATTAGCCATTGAAAACTCTATGAGGGTCACTATGAGTTAGATTCAATGGCACCTAACAATAAGATGTTAATATATCCAGCTAAGTGATGGTGCCATTGAATTCAGCTAAATCTTTACTGGTTTTCTGCCTGCTGAGTCTGTCCATTTCTTGTTGTTGTTGTTGTTGTTGTTGTTGTTGTTGTTGTTGTTGTTAGGTTCTGTCAAGAGTCATAGTGTCCCTATGTATAACAGAACTAAACACTCCCCAACACTGTGCCACACCTGGCACAATGTCAGTGTTTCTCTGCTATATGAATACTATGAAGTGTTTTCAATGGCATATTTTTTCAGAATTATTTAATTGTGGGAGTGTTGGAGATGGAATCAAGGGCCTCAGAGTCCACTGAACAGCACATTACCAACTGAGCTAAACCCCAGCCCATTACTGACAGAGAGGTCTTAAAAATTTGCAATAAGAGTGGTGGATTCATTTATTTCTCCTTGTAGTTATATTAATTTTGCCCCATATATTTTGAATGTTCTTTTTTTCAGCTGCATACACAGTAAGAATTATTGTCTTGTCTTGGAAAATTGATTCCTTTAACTTTGTGTGATTCCTTCCCCCCTTTAACCCTGACAACTTTCCTTGTGTTGAATTCTGCTCCCTCTGAATTAATATTGCTCTCATTCTTTTGATTAATGTTAGCATGCTATATTTTTCTCTATCCATTTACTTTTAAATGTTTATAAACTTTTAATATTTATATTTAAATTGAGTTTCTTGTGGGAAACCTATAATTGGGTCTTGTTTTTTATCTACTCTGATAATCACTGTCTTTTAGTGCATTTAGGCCATTGACTATTGTAATTGTTGATATAATTGGACTGATATCCACCATTCTAATTTTCTATTTATTACCTTTATTCTTTGCTATTTTTGTCTTCTACTTCTTTTCTGCCTTTTATGAATTTAATTGTACAGTTTTTATTATTATAGTTTACCTTCTTTTTTAGTATAAGAGTTGTGCATCTTTTATGCTTTTTCTAAATCATTGTTATAGAGCAGGAGTATCTAACCTTTTGGCTTTCCTGGGCTGCATTGAGTAAAGAATTGTCTTGGGAATGCACGTACATTATATAATATACTTATCACATATACATAATAAGGGAAGGTCATTCGTACATAGTAAGTGAAGGTCACAAAGAAAATAAACATTAAAAAATGCGTGATGTTAAAAGATTTTGTGGAGCAACATTACTAGCTATCCTGGGCAACATGTGCCTCTAGGGACACAGGTTGGCCATGCCTGTCATAAAATATGTAATAAACACAACTCTTCGAAATTTGTTTTCAAATAACACAATTTTATTTCTCAGGTAATGCAAGTGCCTTATAACAAAATTATCGTAGTTCTTCCCTCCCATCCCTAGTATCATTGCTATTGTCTTTTACTTCACTTATATAAAAAGCATACACATGTACTATGGTTTGTATCATAAATGTCCCCAAAGGCTCATAGGCCAAAGACTTGGTCATCATCTTGTAGTGCTGTTGGGAGGTCTTGGAACTTTCAGGACATGGGGCATAGTGGAAGGAAGTTAGGTCATAGGGGGACATGTCCTTGAAGTGAATATGGGAACCTAGCTCCTTCTTCTCTCTGTCTTTGCTTCCTGGACACTATGAAATGAGCAGTTTCATTTTCCATGTGCTCCCTACCATGATATTCTGTGTTGCCACAGTCCCAAAAGCAGCAGGATCAAATGACCATGGACTGAAGCCTCTGAATGTCCAAGTGACAATAAACCTTTCCTCTTTTTGAATTGTGTATCTTAAGTATTTTGTCACAACAATGGAAAGCTGATTACCACACATATGCATCTTTCTATATAGCAAATGTTGTAGAATATATGGTACTATTATTATTTTGATAAAACTTTACTTTTCTAAATCAATTCAGACTAAGAAAAATAAAATTTTTCATTTTACCATTACTTATTTCTTCTCTGAGAAGCTGTTCCCTAAAGAGTTCCATCTAACAGTTCTTGTGAGATATATCTATTGGCAACAAATTCCCTCCATCATTATTTCTCTGAGAAAGTCCCCATTTCTCCTTCACATTTGAAGGGAAATAAATTGAATGTGGTTCATATCTTCACTCTTGTATAGGTAAGGTAGTTTCCCCACCCCCTTTAGCTTTTATCAAGGTATCTTACCCACCTTTCAATTTCTGCAGTTGAATACTCTATGGCAGGGTAGAATTTTATAGCATTTTCCCTGCTTGGCATCCCCTGAGATTCTTGTATTTATAGCTTGGTGTCGGGTATTAATTTAGGAAAATCTCAGTCATCATTGATTTATGTATTTCTTCTGCTTCTCTTTGTTTCCTCTTTCTGGTATTCTCATTGTGGGTTGTTACACCTTTTCTCTTTTTCTCACTACACTTGAATATTTTATCCCTATTTTCTTCTTCAGTCTTTTGGTTTTCTTTTTGTTTTTCTGTTTTTGAAGTTTCTATTGCCATGTACTCAGATTCACCTCATGCATTACTCGTCTCAAGAATCACAACCCTGTGCTATCTGAAAACAATTGCCAAATATAATTTTCCCAGTTTCAGAATTTTTTTGTACTCAGAGGTTGAACCCAGGGATTCACACATACTTTACAAGTGCTCTAACACTGAGCTTCAGTCCCAGCCCACCTTTAAAAAAAATTTTATCTTGAGACAGGGTCTTGCTAAATTACACAGGCCACAACTTCTGTCCTCAAACCTGCAATCCTCCTGCCTTCACCTCCTGACTTGCTGGGATTGCAGGTGGGCACCACTGAGCCCAGAGGTATCAGAGTTATTTATGATCCAAAAGTTATCATCAATACCAGTTATTCTAGCAGGTCTGGCTAAAGTGATTTCCATAAGAATTTTTCCATTTAAAGGCCAAATGATATAAGATACAAGAGATAGTATGTGTTTTTGCTGTGACTAACAGCTCATTATCACACCTGGGAGATTGCATAATATGTTAGAATTACTTGGCATGGCTCACATAGCATGCACACACAAGAACTTCCCAAGGTTTACTTGTATTATCCATATAGAAACCATGATTGTGAGTGAGAAAATGCCATCAAACATGGGATTGTTTTAGTAACTTCCACAATCCTCAAGATAGAAAATAGTTAAAGAAGAAACAGTAGCAGCAGTAGAAAGACAGAGCTGGATTTAGACCTCTAACCATAATCGAGCCATAACAACCCAGCATTATTAATATTGTGTTTGAAAAGTTAAATGATTTTTTATGACTTATGTAGATAAGAGTAAGTATTTTGTTTATGAAGAAGAGAGGCATAATGAATGTAAACATTGGTGCTAAAAGACATGCATTAAAACCCTAATTCTTTCTTCTCTAACTTTGTGATCTTAGGAATATTACTTGATCTCACTGTATCATACTTCTTCCATTTCTTATATGGCCTAATAAACATAAAATGGCTGTTTGAAGTGTAAGTATCATAGGTAAAGAAATTGATACAAAGGAGGTACTCAATAAATCTTAAAGCTTATAAGGAAAATAAAGAACTCTAGCTTTGAATATATTCAAATGTTCAAGTGAAAAACAAAAGCTAACCACTAATATGTATGTTCATAATGGATCCTAAAGAAGCTGTTTAGTTTGCTAAACAAGTGAAGTTGATGAATCACAACATCAAAGTGATTCCTATTTTTCCATTTTCAATGTATCCCCCTACTAAGGAATATGCTGAAGTGCTTATAGATGTCTTAACAGGTAAATATCATGAGTTGACATAGATTTTTATTTTATCAGCATGGTTTGTTGTTGTTGTCATTGTTAGCTACTGTTGAAGCAGTGTCCCAGTTATAGCAACCCTGTGTACAACACATGAAACAGTATTGTCAGTGCTTCTCTGCTATTCATAGGGTTTTTAATGGCTGATTTTGGGGGGGGAGTGTGTTTCTGGGTCTTTCTCCCCAGCCTACAGCACCTGGTGTTCCCAAGTGGTCTCCCATCTAAGTACTAACCAGCTGTGACCCTGTTTGGCTTCTGAGATCTGATGAAATTGGACACCACACTGGTACAGCTGCAGGCACATCAGCATGGTAGGTGAGAGAAATCCAATCATATGCTTCAGAGTGCCTCTGGGTTGATGGCTTTAATATTGTGTTCTGGCGGATACTCAAGCTCTGCAGATATATTTGAGAGGTTAATTATTAGAGTACTATATATGATTTAAGATTTACAAAAAATAGGAAGGAGGGAAGAAGCAAGGAAAAGAGAAAGGCAAGGAAGAAGTATCAAAGAGAGAAAAAGAAAGATGAGAATTATTGTTTTTGCTTAATTCTGTGATACTACCTAATTTTAATAATAATAATAATCTTTTTCAATAACAGTATCATTTATATAGTTAATAAGAATTTAATATATCTTCTTCCTCATTTTTTGTAGTACCACTGGGATTTACCCCACAGTCGATTTTTTATTTTTTATTTTGAGTCAGGGTCTCACTAACTTATGCAGGCTGCCTCTGGCCTCAAATTTTTAATCCTCCTGCTTCCACCTCCTGAGTTACTGGGATTACAATTGTGCACCACTGTACCTGGCTAAGAACTTATATGCTTTAAGAATTGAATAAGGAAAGTTTTATCCTCATCTTACACATGAAGATAGTAAGCTTTAGGCAGCCCAAGTTGCAAAATTGACACTGTACTAGGATTTAAACAAGAATATCTGGTTTCATTTTCTGTTCATTTCCAATATGTTGCATTGCCTCTTTTCACAGCTTGTATTCCATGTGAGGCTGACTGTGAAATGTAGATTAGCAAGAAAGAATTTTAAGGAATATTCTTGGACTGAATAGGGCAGAAGGAACAAGTTGTGTTGTGGTTCAGTCCACGATGCTTCAGTTGGCCCTATAGGGAACTGTGAAGTCAAATGACCCCAAAGACTTGTCTGAATTGTAGTGAAGGGCCCACACCTTTATACATATGCCACTGAATGTGGCTATGAGTAATTTTGTCAACAAGCAATGTAGGTGGGCTACTTCCAGAAAGAATTTGAGTTTGAGTAAGGCAATCTTCTTCAGCAGAACAAATTTCAAAGAGGGTGAAGGCTGAGAGTTGTCATTGAACAGCATTCCTAGAAACATGATGAAAAAGTCCTTCAGTCTTAAAGGGGGAATTGAATGGCACAGCAAAGCAGTACCACATGACGTCTCCTCAAGACACAACTCTGCTTGTTTACAAATACAGAGTCACCAGGAAGAAAACTGATGCAGAGAAGGATTAATCCAGAGGAAAATAATTAAGTAAGCTCTAAGAGAACTTAATTTGTCAGTATATAGAGAAAGGAAAGGAAACTCTGGAGGACATAAGTACAGAGAACGAATTATGTTAATTCATAATCACTTGAAAAAGAAACATTTCCAGTAGAAGCTAATTTTTAAAAATTACACTTTTTTTAAGTCTACCAATATGAAAATACTATAAGTAACACCTGTGCACGTATTACTCAGTCTTGTTAACTCTACATACTTTAATCTTCATGTTTCAGTAGATTTCAACTAAATATTAAAACAATGTAAACAGCTGTACCCACTGTATATTCCCCCCAAGATTACATTTTATTCTTTGCTTCAGCCCAATTTCTCTGAAACACCACACCACCGTGAGGTCTCTGTGTGGTATTTATCAGACTGTAGTTACCTACAGGGGCATGGATAGAAAGAAAGAAAATGCAGACTATTTTCACACAATTCTCTACTTATTTTGTAAAATCTGCTGAATCTGTAGTTCCTTGGTCCATTTATATTTATATTACAGTTTATTTGTGTCATGTTTCTTAAAATTTTCTGGGCCTGCACAATGTTAATCTTATTAGTCTCATCACAGAACCAGCTTTTGCCTTTCACTTCTCTAGTACATCATTGTACTCTCTATATTAACTTCACTGCTCATTTTCTAACTTCATGTGCTGGATATTCTTAATTTTGAGAGTTATTTCCTACCATAAAATTTAAGGCTATTAACATTCTTCTCTAAACATCTTAAACTGTACCCCGTATATCATCACATGTATTATTTGTTTATAATGCATAGCATCTTTAAATGTTATTTGAGCTTGCAGAGCTAAATTAAATATATACCTAAGTTCATTGCAAACTACCATTATCAAAGGCATCCATTGTCCTTCTTCTTACTATTAATTGTAACTTTTAATTCCTTTCTCCTTTGAGGCATCCACCTAAATATTTGATATTTATCTTTCAATGTGCATATCTTTAGATGTAGTATTTATAATTATAATTATACTGTGCTGTGCTACAAATCTCATTTTTCCTCTTCTATCTCTTCCTTTTACTCAAACATTTTGAGTGTTCTCCCAATAATACTATATGTGTGTCTATTGTTGTTAGGTGTTGTTGAGTTGGACCCTACTCAAAGCAAACCAATGTACAACAGAGTGAGATAGTCTGAGACATTGCCATGTCAGGCATTATGTTAGTGTTTCTCTTCTATAGATTTTCAATGGCAGATCTTTGGGGGATTGGTTCAGGAGTAGACTGCCAGGAGATATATATATATATATATATATATATATATATGTAGCTCACTTTCTCCTCTTATAGATGTGCCCACCACCTACTACTTAACTACCTCCCCTGAATAGAAGCACCCAGGTTTCTTTCTATTCTCCACTACCATGAGTTATGGATAGCTCATAATCATAAAGACCGTTGTGATGATTAAAAGAAATAATAAATGTAAAATGTTTATAGAGTTGTCCGACATCCAGTAAAAGCTAAGTAAATTGTTGTTAATATTACTTTAAGAAAAACTGAAGGATATTTTCCTTATAGCTTCCAAGCTCATATGACCAAATATGCCTTCAAATACACCTGGAACAAAGGTATCAAACAATAATAATTGTCTCTTGTCAATCTTAGTGAGGAGAGAACCCAGCAGCCCTCCATCACCTTCCTCCAAGTGCTTTCCACTCTGTCAATGTTCTTAGACCAAAGTCTTTAGCAGGTAGGGAGCAGAGTGGATAATAATGTGGTTAATCCTATCCTGAACACTGCCCAATGATGTAGTGAAGCCTTTTCTCACTTGCACATTGAGCTTCCAATGGGCTCAGAACAGACCAGGCTGCAGTTTGTAGCAGCACACCCAAGCCCATTTTTCTTCTAAGAATTCAGGCCCCTCCCTAATTTCAGAGCAGAAAGAATTAGACTCTCATCAAAGAGATTGGTACCTACTCTATTCCAGTAGTCATATGGTAGCCATCCTGGCTATTGCTAAACTGACCAGAACTGTAACACAGAGCAAGCTAGGGAAGTGTGAGAAGGTATACTGCAGTTTAGGCTTTACCTAGAGCAAAAGTCAACTTCATACAACAAATAAAAAGACCAACTCCTGACAGTTTTTGGCTTACTTTCAAAATCCTTTAGCAACGCTGCTGCCAATAAATATAAGACACAAAATATGGGATAATGGAACAAACAACAGATGAAGGGTAGCATGGGCTGGATTCTCTCTAGGCTCCAGAATCTTCTGGTGCTGTGACCAGACACTTCACATCCCTCCTTTCAGACCACAGTTTTCTCCTCTATGGTATGAAGATCTTGGATGAGCTATTCTACACATGTTCTTTGGAGTCTCAACTTTTTTAAAGAACTCTTTTCTGACACATACATTTAAAATGATCCCTCTATTTTTTGGCTAATATTTACTATTATATTGATAGAGAAGAAAAAAAGGGAGTAGCATGTATGGATACAGAAAAATTGCTTATCAGCTAACATACAGCAAAGCACCAATTAATCCAAAAATACTTCTTTTGCAGAATTTAAACCTAGAATACAGAGATGGTAAAGTGAAGAAAATGTGTGTCTTAAAGAAGTGAAGAGATTTACTCAATGATGACCGGCAGTTCAGTAAAGGATCAAGAAAAAAGCCCAGGATATTCAAATACCTAGCTGTAGCATTTGCTATACTATCTCAGGGAACAGCTCAATATTCATCAAAATGACAACTTTGGCTCCTGCACCATCATACTCACTCCCCTGGTTTGCTTCCTATTTTATCTACCAGTTCTTCTAAATCTCAAGCTTGTTCTACTTAGATTTTGTTCTTCCTGAAGATTATGTCTCAGGCTCTCTTTTTTCCCCTCATTTTATCCATTCTCCCGGGGAAGACTCATCCATTGTCATGGTTTCAATTATGAAACCATGGTAAGTGCTTTAGTTTAGACCTAAAATATCCCCCAAAGGTCATTTGTGTAAATGGTTGGTGCCCAGTTGATAGTGCTATCTTGGGAGATTGTAGAACTTCAGGGGGCATGTTCTAGCTTTACAGAAGTAGAGCACTGGGGCTGTGCCTTCAGAAGGTTTACCTGGAGCTCAGGTTCTTGTCACTGTCTCTCACTCTCTGGTTCTGATCCCCCATGATGTGAGGTCTTCTGATGCCTGCCATTGTCACACTTATATCACCACCATTATGGACTGTGATTGTCTAACTGAGAGCCCCCAATTAATCTTTCCTCCTTTATGCTTTTTTCAGTTTCTCTGACACAGTGATTAATGAGCTAACACAGTGATGTTTACCTTTTAGGCTAAAATCATACTACTACTACTAATAATAATAAAGCGCAAACTTTATAAAAAATTCTATTAGGATAAGGGTAAAAATATTATGGCTTCAATGTTGTTTCCTAAGTTATTAATTAAAAACTTAATTTTAGATAAGCATTAACACTCTCCTTTAAGATCACATTTCTCTCTTGTAAAATAGGAATGAAAATACTTCCTTTATTTATACACAAAATGGTTTTGGAAATAGAGTAAGATTATGAAAGTACATACAGGTATAGGAATAAAAGTGACTTTTTATGATTATATATGATATATGTGATTTTGTATACATATGGATTATTGTTGTTGTTGTTGTTTTTAGGTGCTGTCAAGTTGGTATCCTACTCATAGCGACCCTCATAGGGTTTTCAATGGCTGACTGTTTCGGGATTGCCTTGGGAGTAGACTGCCAGGCCCTTTTCCCATTTTTGCGGTGCTGGGAATTGAACTCTGGACCTCAGAGACTGCAGCACAGCACTCTACCAACTGAGCTAAATCCCAGCCCATATGGATTATAGCACTGTGAAATGGATTCATTATATGGGGCATTAGTGTGCTACTTAGATGTTTGAAATATACTTTTTTCTAAGTTGGTTGGGTATCTTTTATTCCTCATGTGCTTTGAACATATATTTTGGTGACTTATGAGCAATGACATTTTACATATATAAAAGGAAACTAAAATTGGGAGGTTGAATATTTTGTGTAGGGTCACATAGAGTAAATGACAGATATAGTTGGGCACAAAACTGAAGGTTAAAAAAAACTCTCTTCTAGTGTCATGCTTTCAATCCTCAGTTCTGCTTTCTAGATGTATCTACTTTTAATCATTTCTGTTTTTAATTGTTTTTTTCCTGGTGACTGCTATTAGATCTCCACATCATATATTTATACCTCCGTTACTTGATTGATTAAATTTTGACATCTTTCGACTCTTCTTTAAGAATTATGAAATACTTTAGCTCCTATTTTTAAAATGTACTGTTGCCATAGTAAATTAGCATTTTTTGTAGTACTTAAGGGTTAAACCCAAGGCCTCACACATGCCAGACAAGTGAGCACAACCCCAGCCCCTTTTACCTTTTTTTGTTTTGAAACAGGCTCTCACTAAGTTGCACAGACTGCCTCTGTCCTCAAGCTCACAATCCTCCTGCCTCAGCTTTGCAAAGTTGCTGGAATTACAGGCATGTATCACTGTGTCTCACCTAATTTTTTGTTTTTATAACATTCAATGTTAAGGCTGTTTCCATCCATTCATGGAGGCCTTTTCAGTATTGTGGCCCTGTCATCTTGCATATCATTACTGTCATCTGCATGTAGCCAAAAGAAATAAAAAAGTATCCAAAAGACATGTTTACTTCTTAAAATCTTTAGCCTAGCACAGCTGAGAAAGCCACCATCAGAGAGAGAAAATAGGAACAAGGAAATATAGTCCCAGGCTAGTGGGCTGCTTCCCACATAGGTGTACAGAAACAGGGGGAAGGCATGTGGTGAACAGCTGAGTTTACCCTGATAATATAACAATAGCAAATTCCTTATTAATATCCTGCATAATTTATTTTTTGTTAGTAACTTTTAGCTAATGTACAACTTAATGGGTTTCATTGTGAAACTTCCATACCTGCCTATCATTGTTTATTGCTCATGTTCACATCTTCCTTCCATTACCCTCCCATGACCCCTCCTTAATTCCCTTCCTCTACATCAATGGTCCCCCTTCTACACAAACAAGTCTTGTGTGTTTCTTATTGGTAGAATAAGATCCATATTTACTCATCTTCAGCTTTAGAGAAGCTATTAAATCTACAATGTATAAGAGTATGACAATTATTTTAAACTCCCATTTTTTCACCCTCATATTTCACCACACAACTGTCACTGAACCTAGTACCACCCTTACATTTAAGATTGAATTTTATGTTATATTATGTAGATATGATTATACACATGCAAATATATTATATATATGTATATATATGTATATATATGCATATATATATGTATATATATGCATATATATATATATGTATATATATATATCTTTGTTGAGACTGATTCTAGAACTTATAAATGAGTCATTTTGGAAAAAAAATACAACACAAAATATAAAATCCAAGACAGATTAACATTAGAGAAAGTAGAGATACACTAAAAAACAGAAGAGAACTTTTTATTATGACTTGCACTCTATAAAAGACATGAAACGATACTTAAACCATTAAAATGTCTACTCTTCTGTTTTGTTGATAAATGAAGGACTAGGCTTATCAGTGCTTCCTCTGAAAATATGTATATCTTCTTTGGCAAAAAGCCTCCACCCTGATCAGGAGTACTGGTTTATGTGTTTGGTCTTGTGGGTGGGGTTTATTTCTGTACCAGTCACGATATAATCAATAATCATAAACAGCCTTTCTTATTTCAGCAGGATATTTAGTATATAGAATTATTATCCAGGTATTAGAAAAGGAAAAAGGCAAGACAAGAATACTGAGTTATAACAAAGGTAATAGCTTCAGTAAAGAGTTATAACAACTAAGAGTTCTGGGATAAAACAAAGAAGTTAGAATTATTACAAGTAGAAATTTGCAGAGCGAATCCCTTGGCATTAAGGAGTGCACCTGTGAGGAAGGAGCACTACTCAGTTGTTACCAATTGCTACTGAGCTAGTGCCTCAGGAACTCTGAAGGACTTTTAATGCTGAGATTCAGACCCTCTGAAAAGGAACACACTGTAAAAGCACAGAGGGAGGGCCATGTTGAGACTAGATCCAAAACCTCTGGGAAAGGATCCAGCAAAGCTGGTGTTGAAATCAGAAAGGACAAAATAAAGTCTATTCTGTGAACGTTAGGGAAAATGCAAACTAGAATCCAAAGGAGAGCTAGAGTTGGAGTCCCACCTCTATTACAGCAAAATGGAATACAGATGGGTGGAATTAAAACCAAGAGATTATCATAAAACATGGACAACCAAAACAAGATACCAAAACTACTTCATAATTTTTAGTTTTCACTCTTACCTTTACAAAGATTGATATGCATAAATAGCTTTATATCAACTGTCATTTTATGTACTTTTATTTGTAGATTATATTAAAATGTCAATTGCTTTTAATCTTTTACTGGTTTCCAATGTAATTTGGGCAAATGTGTCCAAACTAGAAAATAAACCTACCAAGTGATTCAGATTAAATGGCTCATATTCCATTCAAGCCCCTATAGGAATGTAGAATAGAGCCCACATTGAATGCTTGATTGCTTGACATTGATTGACTCTGCAAACTCTAGCTATCCTTTGGATTCTAGTTTGCAGTTTTCCCAACATTCACAGAATGGACTTTATTTTGTTCCTTCAAGTGTAAAGTGCATTCCTTTATTTTATTATGACAGCGAAGTCATTTGGAATTTTTTCTGAATGCCAGCAACATATATCAACTGGAATTTACTGAAATTATTGGCTGATCTTTCAATTACTTTCACCCTTTTAGGGAGCAAAGAGTCATATGTCATTGGTAAGAGGAATATAAAAATGAAGTAATTTCAATAGGTAATTTTCATTTGTAGGCTTTGTAGTATAGCCTGCATCTCTGTAGTCTTAGAGAGTTTCTTATTTGTCCATGATAGCACAAAAGTCTTATAAACGGTTATTTCTTTCCTTCTGCCTGAATCAAGTTATTTTCAAACCTCAAAAACAGCTCCTTCTCCCATCAAAACTATTATTCCTGTAATCAATTGGGCAATCTAACTTGCTATATAAGAAGATAAATGTCTGGTTTCAACTTTTCCTTAGTAAGACAAAGACAAACCTAATATTAAGAGATAAAGACTATGATAAGTAATAATGTAATGAAATTAGAAACCAATGATTATTTTTACTAAAGATAAGTTTATTTTTCTGAATTCTGCCAAAGTTATTGGAGTTACCAAATTCACTTACTAAACTGTCTGATTTTGAGTTACAACTTTGCCATTAATAGCTGTGTGTCCTCAGACAAAAATTTAACAACTTTCTGACTTATCCTCATCTTCAAAATGTAGGTAAAAATACCTAAATCATAGGGTTATTGTTATGATTGCATGAGTGAATAAAGTGAACACTTAATGCTTGGAACATAATGAGTACATAGTAAATATTTTCTAGAATGATGATGATGGTGATGATGATGATGATGATGATTATGTTATTAAATGATCAACCCACTGAAAAGCACTTCTAAATATTTGTTGTCATTAGTTTCTAAATATTCAATATACAAATAGGATCTTAGAGATTTGAATATGGTTTTTGAACTTAATATTAAGGTGTTGAATAAAGCACTGGATGATTCTAACACAAGTATTTATGAATTCCAAGATGGACTGTGGATACTATGTAGTCAACAACTGACCACTTACTGCATTGATCACAATTCACACTGAGAAATACTGGTTTTCTTGAAGCCTCCAAAATGACTTACTATATTTAGCCAGTTGCATGCCATTTTAATTTGGAAAGAATGAGAAAAAGAACTGCAAAGAAAACACTCTAGAAAAGAAAAATAAATTTTAAATTTAGATAGGCTTGTTGGGTTATTTAAGACGTTGAGAAATCAATGGTTTGATTTCACATTATAAATAAAATGATGCTATAAATTATTCAGACTTCACTCTGAATATTAATATTCATTCAGGATCTCTTTCTAATAGTAGACAGAAGTCTAAATCTAGATCTAGTCATTATTTTAAATGATGGAAAATCAATGTTTTAAAAATTTATGGATTGTAAACTACTTGTGTGCAGGAGCTGGATATTACTCATTTACTAATATTAGGTACTCTAGATGATTGTCTAGATGTAAGGAGCTAATCTAAATGACACAAATTCAAGGAAAGACTTAAAATAGATGGAGGACATCAGAAAAGATGAAGAATAAGGAGAGAATTGTAGTGCAGAAGATGAGCAGGATTTAAATAGTTGTAGAGAGATGGAGATGGAGTTTGATATCTTGGGAGAGGAATGAGCAAAAGATGTACAGCTAAGTGAGTGAAAGAAACATTAAGAAGCATAGGGAGAATTTGGGACACATGGAAGTGGTGAACAGATGCTATGTTTCTGGATCTAATATTACTAGCAAGTCAGATTTATTTGAACAATGGAATAGGAAATGAAATTAGCAATTTAAGATCATTTGTTTGATAGACTGGACAAGAGGAAAATTGAAAGTGAGAAATCCAAGAAGGAGAGTCTTATTCAAAGTTTGATATTAAAAAAACAGTAGATAGGGTCTAAAGGGAGGGATAGAGTTTGGAGGAAAAAGTAGCCATACATGGTTGACTTAATATAAACCATCGAGCTCAGGAAGAAGAAAGGAATCATTGAGATTTAAGCATTGTTGTTATGACAGCAATGGGACAGTTTGGAGATAGGGCAAACTTGTTTGGTCTAGATAGCAAGTACCTTTCAGAATCTGGTAAATTTGAGGAAAAGTGTGTTGAAACATGGATATGATAAAGATAAAGGATATGTTTTTTTCTTATCTCTTTCAGCACCTTACCTAATACTACATGCATAAAAAGTACTTAGATAAAATATACTGAATAAACTAATAAACTAATTTGAAGATTTTGATTTGAATTGTGATATTATTGTCATTATATGTATAATTTGTATCACAAAAGGAGTTTAATTTTGTATAAAATAGAGCAGCATGTAAGTTAATACGCCACTAAGGAACCATGCTTTTATTCCATATTTTACATTATTGAGCTTCTACATTCTTGAAATGAAATAATTTCCAGAAATATTGCAATTTATTCTTACATTCAAGGTTCTAAGATTTCCTTTTCAACCATTTCCATTCTGACCATGGAAGAGGAGCCAGTCTTGGGACTTTACTTCAAATAAACAATTATAACAATTTGCTAAAAAAAATTCACTGAAAAACTTATGTTGTTGTTGTTAGGTGCCCTCAAGTCAGTATCCGACTCATAGTGGCCCTACATACAACAGAGGAAACACTGTTGTCAGTGCTTCTCTGCTGTTCATAGGGTTTTCAATGATAGATTGATTTTTGGGAGTGGGTTGCCAGGTACGTCTCCCAAGCCTACAGCACATTGTGTTCCCAGGCGGTCTCTCATCCAAGTACGAACCAGGACCTACCGTGCTTAGCTTCTGAGATCTGACAGGATTGGGTGCCACAGGGCTATGGCTGCAGGTGAACAATTTATGGCATTACTTAATTATCTAGACACAGAGTTATTAGAGACATTTCTTCACATGCAGTGACAATGTTTGGATTCTCTCTTATTTTCCTTATCAGGTGCTCTTTAGTGATTATGCCTTACAACACACTTCAGGTGAGATAGAAATTGAACTGTAAAGAAGTTCCCATGATGCAAGCTGCCAGATAGGATATAGCATTGCAACTGTAAATAAGATTTCCTTGAGAAGAAAATTTCTTGAAGAAAATTTTCATATTATCATCTTGTCAATATGGTGAAGTCATATATCACAAATAGTCAAAATTTCTCATAATACATGAATCCTTTGTTCTCCTAAGCATTTAGCTTGGTAGTGTCAACTAACATAAATTATTGCCATGGAAAAAATAATCTAGAATCCAAAATTTGTAGTGAAAAACACTCTCCAATAATCTATGTCTGTCTAGATTATGAAAATGCAGCATTAGTTGTTCAGTTAACCTAACACAAGTCTCATAGTGGTATGTGGTATAACATGCCATATGAAAAAAAGCTTAGCAAATATTTTAACTTAATAAGATTAAAGAATTTATGAATTATGCTAATGTATCTGGAATTAATGCTTCAAGTACAAGCTCCATGTGCTACTGCTTTAAAAATCTTTCCATTAAGCCATTAAATCTTATGTTATAAAAATACTTAACATAGAAACTAGAGTATAAGTCAGGTTCATGGACATTCAGACCAATGATCTGCAACTAATACTAATCCCAAGGATGTGGGTGTACTTCCTGTTGATGATTTTTAGTGAGGATTTCTTTTAAGAGGGTGTTTTTTGGCATCTGAAATTTAGCAAACCGTTTTCATTAATGTATATTCCTTGTCATAATTTTTGGATGGTTTCATAAGCTTGTTATTTGAGACAAACAATACATTCACTACCCTAAATTTTCCTCAGTTAATTTTCAAATGCTATTTATTTGAGCTACTAGAAACATGACAGAGGAATTTGGGGAGTCAGACACTCCTGGTTGCCAGATATGATAAACTTCAGAAAATGATGGCTGCTATTTAACATCTGCCTTCCAAATTTTGTGGAAAATTACCTTTTGACCAAACCTAAATTGAAATAACTTATGGAGAATCCTGTTCCCACTTAAAGGCATCAATTATCCTATTGTCAACAATAAATAGAATATTAGCCATCCATTATATGCAGTGATGAGAGTGACTTAAATTATTGCCTGTGTTTGCCTATAAATTGAAACTTTGGATAACTAAGTTATTGTTAGCTAGGACATTTTAATGGAAATGAGGATCATAGTGGAATTGTTGGCTGCTTCTAAAGGCACTTGAGAATTTGAAGGAAGAAAATTATGTTCTCATAATTTTCATAACTTTCCACATCATATTCTTGCTATTGTTTCCCCTCTATTATCCCTACCTATAGGTAAACAGGGGCTGGGATTTAGCTCAGTGGGTAGAGCGCTGCGCTGCAGTCTCTGAGGACCCGAGTTCAATTCCCAGCACCACAAAAATGGGAGAAGGGCCTGGCAATCCACTCCCAAGGCAATCCCGAAGCACTCAGCCATTGAAAACCCTATGAGGGTCGCTATGAGTCGGATACCGACTCGACAGCACCTAACAACAACAAC
>VMDO01011936.1:11322-25078 GCA_007922755.1 Pedetes capensis | reverse complement strand
GGTAAACAGCGGGCTGGGATTTAGCTCAGTTGGTAGAGTGCTGCGCTGCAGTCTCTGAGGTCCGGAGTTCAATTCCCAGCACCGCAAAAATGGGAGAAGGGCCTGGCAATCCACTCCCAAGGCAATCTCAAAACAGTCAGCAGTTTAAAACCCTATGAGGGTCGCTATGAGTCGGACATGACCTGACAGCACCTAACAACAACATAGGTAAACAGCACTTTATAATCTGAGGAAGATATATAGATGATCCTAAATTATGCTGACATATTCCAAAACTGGACAGTAATAGCACATAGCTTCTTTCACAGATGCCTCTGAAACAGTGTTGAAGGGAAATTCTCCAGTAGTCTATTTATTTTATTTAAAAGGAGAGATGACTATGATTATATTTTTATGATGATTCATGAGCTGTGGCTAATGATTTGGCTGGAAGACTGTGATTGAACAAATAATGAATAGGAAACAGGGAAATGCTATGTGGAAGAAAAGTCCCAAAGGAGCAAACAACATGAGGATACTTGTCCCATGTGAATGCTTATCTAATAGCAATCTGAGCAAAGAAGGATCTCTATAAAGTGAGCAAGATGCTCTGTTCTGTGGATATTAGTTAACATTTTCCTGGGCCATTCTGTTCTTGATAAATGGAATTATGAATAAATTGGCCAGAAATTATGTGTGGAATCATCAAATCATTTTATGCTCTCTAAGGATTTGACTCTGGGAGAAGGATGTGGCAATCCATTCCTGAGACAATCCCGAAACAATCAACCATTGAAAACCCTATGAGGGTCACTCTGAGGCGGACACAACTCAATGGCACCTAACAACAACAATAAGTATTTGACTCTAGCAACTATTGAATGATTAATCTGCCAAGAGCAAATACCAATGATGAACCACTGATAATAGTACCTGTTCACCAGGAGACCCATCAGTCATTAGTGGTAGATTGATTACCTCGGATCACTTCCATCATAAAAAGAGCAGCACTTTGCTCTCATTAGAACAGATATTTACTCCAGAAATTATTTTTCTACCCTGACCACATCTATTGTAAAAAAGTATCACCAACCATGGGTCTTGTAAAATGTCTTATTGTCATGCTGTTCCACACACAATTTCTCCTAATTGAGAAATTCATATTTTACCAACTGAGATATGACAATTGGCTCTTGCTCATGAAATTAGTTTCTCTTATGTTCCCTATCATTTGAAAGCAAATACCCTGAAAAAGTAGTATAATGTCATTCTTAATATTTCATTTTGATTCCAGATTAGAGAAAATTCTTTGAGGGGCTATCATAATATCCACTATACAGAGTATTTTCCGAATTAGCAAACATTTTGTCCTATTTCTACTATATCTGGGGATTAAAAGCCTTAGAGTGAAGGACTATACATAGGAGTGGTTTCCAGTACTGAGAAAATTTTAGAAACTGCTGATTTACAGGTGTTAGTTTCCAAGGAAATAAGGTTGATTTTGTTAAACTATGAGATGATACTGTCACTCGACGACCTTTTTTGACTACTCATGCTAGTAAACCAATGAGTTAAGCAGGGTTTATTTATTGACTGGGGTAATTAATCCTGACTACACAAAGGATATTAGGGTACTGTAAAACTATAAAGACAGGAGAGACTGTGTCTGGAATGAAAAGATGCTCTGCTGCACCTCTCATTATTTTCATGCTTTATGATAAAAGTTAAAGAAAAATTAAAATACCCATGAATTAAAACATTATGAGTGCTAATGAAGTAACCCATCAGGGTGAAAACTTGTGTCACCTCACCAGGCAATGCGCTTTGACTAATTGAGATTATAATAACAAGGTCTTGAGAAGTTATGAGTATTTCTTATGTCAATCTGAGTATATTGTTTATATATAAATATATAAAGAAATTCTTTTTTGGCCCCTATCCTATTTTTATGCCAACTAACATAAAAAATTATACTTATGATATATATTACATGCACATACACAATATACAACATATACTAAAGAGTCAAATATCTTTCAAACAAATTTTTTGATAAAATATATTTATCTATATATTTAATATTTTTGGTGCTTTTAATATCTTCCAAGTTAGTATTTTTTCTCTTAGTCTTAAAATTTTCTCCTAGTAATCTTTGTTGTGCACACCTGCTCTTGTGGAAGTCTCTCAGTTTTTGTTTATCATATCTTTATTTTTGTTATATTTTTGAAGTTTTTGTTTTGTTTTGTTTGACAGTGTTGGAGATCAAAGCCAGGCTCTTGTGCATACTATACAAGCACTCTGCCACAGAGCTGCATCCATGACCTTGAAGATGATTTTTTCTGTATATAAATTCAGGGTCATATTTTTCCTTGTGGTATTTTAAACATGTTCCATTGTTTTCTGTCCTCTACTGTTTCTGATTAGAAGTTAACTGTCTTTCATACCAACCCTCCTCTTCATGTAATGTGTTGTTTTCCACTGTGCTTTCAAAATTTTCTGTTTGTCATTTCTTTCCAGTAGTTTGACTATGATGTACCTGATAATGACTTTCTTCATATTTATTTATGTGAAATAAATGTTCATGTCTCACACAAAGTTTGAAAACCGTTCAGCCATTATTATTCCATTTTTGTTTTCTATCCTATCATCTCATTCTCCTCTTTTGGGAATGTGGCTAATTACTTTTTCATTGTTCTGACAGATACATGTGAAAAAAATTTAAAAGGAAGAATTATTTATTTTGGCTGATGGCTTCTAAATTTTCAGTGCATAGTCATTTTGCTCCATGGCTGTGAGCCTGGGGTGAGGAAGGACATCATAGAGCCAAGAGTGTTTACCAGAGGAGCTTGTTCACCTCATGGTAGCCAGGAAGCAAAGAGGGAGCAAGAAGAAGAGACTTGGCACAAAATAAAAGCCTTCAAAGGCACCCCTGTAGCAATTCACCTCCTCTAGTCAGACCCCACTTCTCCACTACCTCCTTTCACCCATTCCATTATGAATCTAACAATGAATTAATCCATTGGATGAGTCAGAGGCAATCTAATCACCTCTTCAAGGTTGGATCCTCCAATTAGGGACCAAATTTTCAACAAATGAGTCTTTTGGGGGATACTTTTTATCCAAACTATAACAAGACTCCAAATACAAATATGTTAGACTGCATTATAAGCTCCTGTAGGTTCCTGATATCCTGCTTATATTTTTGCATAATATTTTCTCTATTTCTTAGTTTGGATAATTTCTATTGCTCTTTTTCCAAATTTACTAGGCTTTTATTTTCTTATCTACAATCTGTTGTTAGACCCATTCCATAGTTTTCATTTGAATAGAAAGAATTGCCACCCTTCCTTTTATAAGGTTCTATGCTGAAATTTCCTGTCTAATCATTATGGGCATATTTTTGTTTAAGTACTTGAATAAACTTGTAATAATTACTCTGATTTTCTTGTTTACTAATTCCAACAGGATTGGTTTCTTTTGACTACATTTTACTTTTACTATGACTTATTTTTTTATGTTTACACATATAGTCTGTGGTTCTACATTATACATTAGATGCTGTAGAATATAGAGTGTAGGCTCTGGATTCTGCTATCACTTTTTGAATTTTGCTTATTTTTGTTTTAGCAAGAATTTAACTGTCCTAATTTAGAAATTCTATATGCTTTCTCTCCCACATGTCTGTCAGCTTGTTGTGCTTGTGGGCTTCTGTGTTTTTGTGATGCTGAAAGCTATGCCACCGCTATTTCAGACACCAACAGGACCACTCAGAGTGGACAGTTTTCAGCTGAGCTTCTAGACTAAGATAGACTAGGTAGAAGGACCCAGCAGCCCACTCCCAAAACAATTAGCCACTGAACCTTATGAATAACAGAGAAGTGCTGTCAACTATAGTGCCAGAAAATGAGGCCTCCAGGCTGGAAGGCATCCCAGAAATGATGGAGAATATTTACTTTTTCAAAATAGAGTTGACAGGAATGAAGTAAAGTACCTAGGACCTCTATTTGCTGATGTGGCATGACTCAAAATATGAAGAAGCATATTAGCTACAACATTGGGCTCTAACATAAAAAGATTGTGTTCAGGGCACAGTGTTGGGCAGTGTTTCATTCTGATCTATGTAGGGTCACTATGAGTCAGATCCAACTTGACAGCACCCAACAACAACATATAGGCTTCAGTTAAAATCACTGCTCAGTTCTTTCAGCTCTTCACTTGTTTTTATTTTGGGTTGGTCTATTTCAGTCCCTACTAAGTTTGTGCACTTCAGGGATGATAGAATTGTTACTATTACCTTAGGATCAATTCTTTTATCTGCCTCTTGGACAATATAATGATTTTAGATTATGTTGACTCCATTTGTCCCATTCATTCCATTATACACTAAGAGTAATTCTTTTGAAGTTTTAAATGCTAGATATATTTCAACTATAACATTGTTGTTAGGTGCCATCGAGGCAGTGTCTGACTCATAGTGACCTGCATACAACAGACGAAACAGTATTGTTACTACTTTTCTGCTATTCATAGGGTTTTCAATGGCTGATTGTTTTTTGGGAGTGGGTTGTCAGGTCCTTCTCCCAAGCCTACAGCATCTGGTGTTCCCAGGAGGTCTCCCATCCAAGTACTAATGAGACCTGACGCTGCTTAGCTTCTGAGAACTGGACAGGATCAGATGCCACAGTTGTATGGCTGCAGGCTAATGATAACATGAATATACATATTATTTAGATTTCCTTACATATTTACCACAATGCTTCATCTTTATTATTTTGTGATTTCAGACATTCTACCTGGAATTATTTTCCATTTGCATGAAGTACATCTTTTATGTATTTTATAATTTCCTATAATGGTCTCTTCTCGGGGCAAACTCAGTTTGTCCAGATGGACTTTTGGTTAATATTGTTACCCCTTGAAACCTTTTATATTGTTTTTCATTTTTATTTGTTTTTGATGTGTATAGAATTCTAGATGTGCCGTTACCTTCATTAATTATATTAGAGATGAGACTACATATCTCCTTGCTTCCATGACAACTGTTACCTATCAGCTTTTAATGTTACATTTACTCTTTTGAAGACCATTCATATTACTTTTGTGCTGAAAATGAGATATTTCTTTTGGTCTTTGGTTTGTAGCAGTTTTACAGTTACATTTCCGGGTGTGGATTTGTTTTTATTTCCATTGCTTTGATTGTTTGGCCTTTGAATTTCAATACAGCTGTCTTCCACCAATTCTAAGGACTCATTAGCCATTTTATCTTAATATATCATTTCTTCAAAAAAACTGTCTGTTCCCCTACTCTTCCTTTCATAACTCTTGGATTTAAGTTAAATATATACTATATCTTTATATTTTATCTTTTATATCTTTTGTCTTCTGACTCATATTTTCCATCTTTTTATTAAATATTGCCTGTTTCCCTATACTTCTTGGATACTTCTATACTTCTATACTTCTTGGATTTCAATTAAATATATATTGGAATTAGACATTTATATATTTTATCTTCTATGTCAATTCTACAGCAAGTTTATCTTGCTGAGTATATAATGAAAAAGATTTTACTTTTTCACAGTAACAGGTCAAAGGAAAACATTAAAATGAGTATTATGATTTTAAAATTCTACTGATAATTGGAATATCTGTGATTGCTTATGTTGTGCATTCCCTCATTCTCACTAAGCAGTTATTTTTGGTATCAGGGTAATTCTGGCTTCATATAATGAGTGTGGAAGCATTTCTTATATTTGTATTTCATGGGACAGCTTGAGAAATATTGTTACTGCTTCTTTAAAGATCTTGTAGAAATCAACCATGAATCCATCCATCCTGGGCATTTCTTTGTTGGGAGATTCTTCATTACTACTTCAGTCTTCCTACCCATTACAGGTCTATTTGAGTTATTTAAATCCTCTTGACTTAATTTTGGCAAGTCATATATCTAGGAATTTACCCATCTTCTCTATGTTTTCCAGGGTTTTTTTAGTATAATTTTTTAAAGTATTCCCTCCTGATTTTTTGGATTTTCTTGGTGTCTGTTGTAATATTCCCTTTTTCATCTCTAATTTTCTTAATTTGAGTCTTCTCTCTCTTTCCTTTGGTTAGTTTGGCAAAGGTTTACCAATCTTGTTCAGTTTTTCAAAGAAACAGCCCTTTGTTTCATCAGTACTTTTTATTGTTCTTTGGTCTCCATTTCATTAATTTCTACTCTGATCTTTATTATTTCTTTCCATCTACTGCTTTTGTTTGTTCTTATTTTTCTAAGAGCTTGAGGTACATCATTAATTTATTTGTTTGAGCCTGCTCTGATTTTTTTTTTAAGCTTTGAGTTCCAATTTTTCTTTTCTTTTCTTTTCTTTTTATTAGAAATTTTTAATGTACATCATAATGTGATTCATTTTGACATGCTTTTCGTTGTGACAATTTTCATATATGCAATTTGATAAGCATTATACATATGGGTTACCCCTTACCCTCCTCTATGTTTCCCCCCTCCCCCCTTCCTATCTAAAAATACTATATAGTAAAAGATAGAGAAGACTTGGATGGGAAACCTGCTCTGATTTTTTAATGTGGCACTCATAGCTATAAACTTCCCCGTTAGAACTGCCTTTGCTGTATCTCAAATGCTCTGGTATGCTGTATTTTCATGTTCATTTGATTCTAAGAATTTTTAAATTTTCTCCATGAGTTCTTCAAATACCCACTGCTCATTTTAAAAAGTACTCTTTATTCTCCATGTGTTTTGTAACATCCATGTAATTGTATAGTTTCTATAATTTCTCTTGCTGTTCATTTCTAGTTTTATTCCATTATGGTCTGATAAGATACACAAAGTTATTTTGGTTTTTCTATATTGTATGAGACTTGATTTGTGTCCTAAAAAGTGATCTATTTTAGAGAAAGATCCATGGGAAACTGAGTGTATTCTCTAATTTTTGAGTGGAATATTTTGTATGTGTCTATTAAGTCCATTTAACCTATTGTGGTGTTTAACCCTGAAGTTTCTTTGCTGATTTTTTTTCTGAATATTCTATCCATTGATGAGAGTGGGATATTAAAGTCATCCAATATTATTGTAGCTGGATATTTCTTTCCAAGTCCAGTAGTGTTTTTTAAGGAAGTTGGGGGCACTGATGTTTGCTGCATATATATTTACAATTGTTATTCCTTCTTGTTCAAGTATTCCCTTTATTAAAATGTAGTGACATTCTTGGTCTTCTCAGACTAGTTCTAACTTAAAGTCTGTTTTGTCTGATATAAAGAAGGCTACTCCCTTTTTTTTTTTTTTTTTTTTTTGGCTTCCACTTGCATGGTATATCAATTTCTTTCTTCTCACTTTGTCTGTTGGTGACCTTGCCAGTGAGATGTGTATCTTGCAGAGAACAAATTGTTGGATTGTGTTTTTTAATCCAGTATACTAATCTATGTCTTTTCATTGGAGAGCTAATGCCATTTATATTTAGGGCTATTATTGAGATAGATTTACTGGTTATTGTGTTGAGTGTTTTCCTGGTTGCTTCATATACTATTCATTCTGTTCTTTCTTCCTTACTTATATTCTGGGTTTGCTGTTATTTTTAGTTATATGTGACTTATTCTTTTCTAGTTTTCTTAGGTTTTTCTGTTCCTCCCATGAAGTTTATTCTTTCTGTGCTGTCATGAAACTGTCTTTCTTCCTTTTGTGCATGTAGGATTCTTTTAAGTATATTCTGCAGTGTTGGTTTGATGGTTATATATTGCTTCACTATGTGCTTGTCTTGGAATGTCTTTATTTCTTCATCGATTTAAAAAGATAATTTTACTGGATATAAAAATCTTTGTTGGCAATTATTTATTTTCAGGGCTTGAAATGTATCTTTCCATCCTTTCCTAATTTTTAGGTTTTATACTGAAAAGTCTGATATAATTTTGATGGGTTTTCCTTTATAAGAGAGTTGGTTTTCTCTCGCAGTTTTTAATATTGTTTCTCTCCCCTGTATTCTTGGCGTTTATTGTATCATAGGGAAGTTCTTTTCTGGTCATGTTTATTTGGTGTTTTAAATGCCTCTTGTTATATATCTATTTCTTTCCTGAGGCTTGGGAAATCTTCTGCTACAATTTCACTGAATAAGTTTCCTATGCCTTTAGTTTATATCTTGCCTCCTCCTTCTTATGGATTCTTATGTTTGATCTCTTGATCATGTTCCAAAGTTCTTGAAAATTTTGGTCATGCTCTTTTAATTTTTTTCTTGGTTGATATCTGAATGTAGTATTTCCTCAACTTTGTCTTCCATCCCTGATATTCTATATTCTGCTTGATTTAGTTTCTTGGTAATGTTCCACACTGTGTTTTTTATTTGGTTTATTGATTTCTTTTTTCCAATATTTCTGGCTTTTTTTCAAAATATTAATTTCCTTGCTGAATTTCTCATTCATTTTGCTGCCTTTGTCTTCTACATTGGTGACTTTCTGACCTAGGTCCTACATTGATTTCCTTACTTCATTCATTTGTTTATATCTTCTTTGAAGTTACTGATCATTTTTACAGGTACACTTTTAAATTCTTTGTCTGAAATTACAACTCTTTCAGTATCTACAGATAGTGGATAAAGAATCACGGGATTTTGGAGGAGATAAAATTGCCTTGCTTTTTCGTGTTTCTTGTATTTCTGATTTGTAATTTGTGCATCTGTAGGGGTGGATATCACTTACCACTTTACTTGGGGGTCTTCTTAGTGAGCATCTTTCTCCTGAGATCACAATCTCCGGTGTCACTCCCTAAGAGGAAGACAAATCACTATGACAGGTATGGTATTTGACGAAATCCAATACAGAAATACACTTAAAATCACTTAGTGTCAACAGATGCATCCCCAATCTTCATAGAACAGAGAATGGCAATAATAATATTGAGTAACTTATGAAGTTACAAATCATTTAGGGTAAAGGTATAAATAGCATTTGCCCGAAGTAAAAATGTGAGGCAGAGAAAGGGGAGACAGAGGATGCCTTAAGGGTGAAGTAAAAGAAAGGAAAAAGAAGATCTAGAAAAGAAATCAATGGTAGAAATAGGTGATTAAAGAAGCTAATGATAAAAAACATTGCATGATAAAAAAGAAGATATATAAAGAGAATTAGGGCAATATAAGCAGAGCAATAAGAATTGGTAAGCCAAAGAAATTTTAAATATAGTGAATAGAAAGAGAGAGACAGAAAAAGGCCAGCAGGCCAAAAGAGGTAAAAGAAAAAAAAACTAAAACTGAAAAAGAAAATAGATAAGAATCACATTTGGAAAAAGGGAAGTGAGAAAATGAAAATTAACCATGGAATGAGGTAGCATTAAAAAAAAAAAAGAGATGAATACCAACTTGCTACCCTGAAACCATAGCATTTCTGGGAGCTTAGACAGGAGAATCTTCAACCCTCTGGCCTGAAGCTACCTGCTCAATTAAATGTGATCCCATCTCCAAGCAAAAATGAGGAAAAAGCTGAGAGTATCACACCATGGTACAATTACCCCTTGCAAAACCCTGAGTTAGGCTAGCTCCATCATTGCCAGTAGCTTTCCTTGGCAGAAGTTTTATATTGCTGGCATATCCAAAATCCTGGGGTCTCCATTGTTGCTTTGGCTTCCCCTTCAAAGCTTCACGTATTAGCCCATCAGAGGCTGTCTTCAGGTGTCTGATCCTGGCACACATTGTCTGGCACTCAAACTTGTTCAAGCACAGAAGATGCCAGATATCAGAGGAAGTCAAATATACCAGATGTCAGATACAGATCCACAGGATTTGTTTGAGCAGTGGGATATCTGTCTTGTTCAGACTGATCTTTCCTTTATGTGCTCCCATTCCTCCCTTCTGGAATGGAATACTTGCTTTGTGCCATCATATCTTGAAAGCATGTAGCATGTTTTTTGTTTTGCTAGGGCCCAAAGGGGCTAGGATTTAGCTCAGTGGGTAGAGCGCTGCGCTGCAGTCTCTGAGGTCCCGAGTTCAATTCCCAGCACCACAAAAATGGGAGAAGGGCCTGGCAACCCACTCCCAAGGCAATCCCGAGGCACCCAGCCATTGAAAACCCTATGAGGGTGGCTATGAGTCGGATACCGACTCGACGGCACCTAACAACAACAACAACAACAAGGGCCCAAAGCTCAGTTTGCCTTGACTCTCGGTAGAAACTTTGGACTTAAATTTTGAACAGAGTTAAGACAGCTAAGATTTGAGGACTTTTCAGGTTGTACTGAATGAATTTTGCATTGGAAGATGGCCAGGACCTTTGTGGTCTAGGGACAGAGTATTATGGTTTGGATCTAAAATGTCCCCTAAAGTTCATAAGCTGCAATATTCCTGGCAGTGGTGCTGTTTGCAGAGGCTATGGAAATTTGGGTAGTGGGATTCTAGCTTTGCAGAAATGTGTCCCTTTGGTTTGTGTTTGTGGATTTTCCCCAGACCTACTGTTTTGGTCACTTTCTACTTTTGATCTGCAAAGATGTGAGATTCTCTGCCACAGGTCTTCTATGCTTATCCTGCCATGGGCCACTGTCATGCCTGTCCTGCCACCATTACAGAGCATGACCTTCTAACTGTGAACCCCTAATAAATCTTTTCTTCTATAAGCTTGTTTCAGACAATTTCTCTACCACTAGGATGCACCAGCTAATACATCATATCTCCTTAGGCTGCAACAGTTTCTCTGATGTTACTTATTTTAATGGCCTTAACAATTTTGAGGGGTACTGCTCAGGTATTTTATAGAATGACCTTAATGTTTTGAGGAGTACTGGTAAGGTATTTTGTGGAATGTCCTTCTGTTGCTTTTCTCATGGCTAGATTGGTATTATGTATTTTAGGAGAAAGACCACAGAGGTGATTTTTATTACACTACATCAAAGGTTCATGCTATCAACATAACTCAATCCCTACTGATATTGACCTTCATCATCTGACCAAAGTCACACCTGCCACATCTCTCTTCTGTAAGGTTACTTTTTCCCTAGTATACTATATTCTTTGGAAGGAAGTCACTAAGTGCACACACATTTTAGAGAAGAAATGCTTTCTCCGTTCAGTTCTGATCCTCTACTTGGATACTTCATTCAACAATATGAAAAGTCTGCAGGGTTTTTTTTAATCCATAAGACTTAGCAGTCACTTTAAGCAAATATCTGTTGCAACCTGACCCTGCCCTTGGGTGTCTCATTCCCAAACAGTGTGTGGAAAATCACTTTCAGACATAGCAGTTTTCTTCCTTAGGACTTTGGGGAGATACAGTATCTCTTCACTGTTTTTCACCTTTCCAGTTATGCTTTCTTTGTTCAAACAACAACTGAGCACCTTCTGCAAACTGACTCCCAATATGCTTGGCAGGATACCCACATGGGTCCTTCCCAGCAGCTGCCTCCCTCCCCCACACCCTGACACCATAGCTGCAGTCTGACATCTCACAGAACCATTTCCTTCCTAGGCTCAGGCCCAACTCTTGGTGCCAGGGCATGGTGAAGTCCCCACACCTGCTCTGTTCTGTGGATTGCAAGATCTCTCCACACTGATTTTGGCCACAGGCAAGTCAGGAATAACCAAAGTGAAACTGAAACAAGTTCCTCCCTACCACTATGCCTTGGGAGATCTAGGGCTTCTTTCCCTTGGCACTTTTGCAGCAAACTGGGCCCATATCTCTTTTTGCATTATTAATCATCCTATTGTTGTTGTTGTTAGGTGCCGTCGAGTCGGTATCCTACTCATTGCGACCCTCATAGGGTTTTCAATGGCTGAGTGCTTCGGGATTGCCTTGGGAGTGGATTGCCAGGCCCTTCTCCCATTTTTGCGGTGCTGGAAATTGAACTCAGGGCCTCAGAGACTGCAGCGCAGCACTCTACCCACTGAGCTAAATCCCAGCCCAATCATCCTATAGGTGAACCCTTATAGTCCCTTATCTTCCTCACATACTCCTTGATACATAGTTCTCTTCTGTACAGGTATTACTGATATCCTACTAAATTTCTTATCAAGAAACTTTGAATAGAATTATGAAATTATTTTCTTTTTCTTTGATGCTCCTAATTCTTTGTGTGTACAGAACTCAACCAAAGCTGTTTGAAATGAAATTTCCTTCTCAACCTCACCCTCAAATATTCACATCATACAAATAAATCCTGAAGGAAGGTCATAAGATCATGAAGCATAGGATCAGTGAGAATGGTCTCTGAATGAATCAGAGAATAATTTTTAAGTAACAAAAAGATTATATACTGGCCCTCCTTTTTAAAAAAAATAATAATTTTTCCTTTAATATCTCATATCTATAGTTATGCTGAATTTATTGTCTCTTAGCAGATAGTTTACCCTGCTAATCTAATGATTGGTTAGAAAGGAAATACAGAATAAATATAAAATTCAATAATCAGTTTTGATAGACTTGTCTCCCTCTAAATTCTAAATGATACGACATAATGTTAGAATGGAAGTCTTCTTTCCTTAGTTTCAACCATGGTGCCAGTCCATTGCAGATCTTATGTGAAAGTCATCATAAGACAAATCCTTACTTGCAAACGTTACAAAGGAAATGTGTCAGAATCATTATGCAACACCTGGAACCCACCATAAGATCAAGAGTAACATAAGACATTAGACAGAGGAAAGATCAATGACAAGATTTCTTTAAAGTCTCCTGTTTCCTGCTGTAAAATCCCATCCCTACCTCCAAAGAGGAAATTGTGGGATTTTTCCTACTTGCCTTAAGGTTTGTGATGAGACCTTTGTGGGTTCACATAGTGAGTTTTGAAGTGTGTTTTCTGTCGTTGGAAGATATATCATAAATGCACATGATTTTCAGCAAGAAATCTAGAAATAGTTGTAACAGCACAAATAAAATAGTCACATGGAGTTTGCCTTGTACTCATGGATTTTATTGGGGTTAAAGTTTACTGGTGGAGGAAGATAGTCACAATATGTTTTCATAGTCCTTCCCTGGAGAGGTAATAGCTATATTATCCTTGGACCTGAACAAGCTCCATGACTGCTTTGGCAAAAAAAATAGAGTAGAAATTACCTAATGGTGATTTCTCATCCATGTCTTATCTTATACAAATTCTTCTGGGAGCCCTGAATTACAAGAAGTCTGAGTACCCTGAGACCACTAGGCTAGAGAAACATGGGTACCCACTCTGGACAAAAGCCAACTTCTCAGATGACCCCGACCAAACCCTAGACATTTAAGTCTTGGTTACTTCAGCTGTATAATACTGAGTGACTTCTACCAATGCTAAAATGGAACATAAGAAATGCCCACTTGAGTTTTGCCTGAACTCCTGGTACACAAAATCATGAGACACAATAAAACAGTTGCTGTTTCAAGCCACTAAATTATGATATAATTTGTTATGCAGCCACGGAAAACTGGATCAACAACCAAATACCTGAGTATTTCCCATAGGTAAGTTGGGGGACTCCAGTAGGAAAGTTACAGCATGGTATTAGGGTTGGGTTTAGGGTTATTCACAAACCTGAGACTTGTCCATCCTGAAGATGCAGATAGAAAAAAACAAAATACTCAGGTCTATGGAAGAAATTATAAGCAATTATTCAGAAGAGATTCATCTGCCCAAGTCAAGGGAACTGCTGTTGAAGGCACTCATCAGTAAATTATGGGAAAATCCGATGAAAACATCCCAAGGGAGAAAGTTTTGCATGTCCTTCAGACTAGCAGACACAAAGTGGCTTATAATACACACAAAAAAAAAAAAAAAAAAAAAAAAAAAAAAAAAAAAAAAAAAAAAAAAAAAAAAAAAAAA
>VMDO01011936.1:0-11222 GCA_007922755.1 Pedetes capensis | reverse complement strand
CCAAAGTTAACACAAATTGGACAAAGTAAGATGATTTGCCATTAAATCACCTTTGTACTTTTGAATATTGTGCAGACCTGGAAGCTCCAGTTAAAAAACAGAACCACTATAGTTAAAGTGACTATTACCTAAAAGCCAGCTAAAGTTGATGCAACTGCCAGAGGTTTCCTTTAGCACCAGTGGAATATTACTCCTTTCAATAAAGTTTAAGAACATGGACAAGGATGCAAGTAGCTTTTTTTTTTTAGGTGAGGACCAAGTATAATACCTAGGCGGACCTCAAACTCTATCCTCCTGCCTCAACTTCCTAAATAGCTGGAATTAGTGTGGTACACCATTGTGCCTAGCAAAAGTTGTACTTTTGTTTGATTAAATCATAGGTTATGTTTTTCAGTTAATGAATTATGGATAATCTCATTTTCCAATCACTTTGGTGTACATAGTACTACATAGTACTTTATAACTAGATTATTAATTGTTCTTGAGTGCCATCAAGTCATTTCTGACTCACAGTGATCCTATGCACAACAGAATGAAACACTACCCAACACTCTGCCATGCATATGATCTTTTTATTTGTGAGCCCAATGTCACAGCCACTGTGTTTCTTTTCATTTTGAGTAGTTCCATGTAAGCAAAAGAAGATTCCAAGGGGTTTATGCCATTCCTATATTAAGGTCAACTTTAAGGAGGCAACTCTTCCCCGGTTCATTTCTTGAATGCTTTCCACCCTGAGGAGCTCATTTTTGACACTATATTTGATAGTACTTCTCTGTTATTCATAGGGTTGTCAATCACTAATTGTTTTGGCAATGGGCTACTGGGTTCTTCTCCCTAGCCTAGAAGCTAAGTTGAAATCTGTCTACTACGGGTGGCCTGCTGGTACCTGAAATACTGATGGCATAGTTTTCAGCATCACAGCAATACAGAAGCACCCATAGCATAACAAAGTGATAGACACAGTGGGGATATTATCGTAAGACATGTAAGCAGTAGCTAAGTGTCTTTTCGGTGACTTATGGTGAACATACAGTCTGAATGTGTAGTTCTGGTATGAGAAATAGGATTTGAGATCTTAACTGCTCAGAGTTACCTCAAAATATTTGTCTGAAAAACCAAAGCTTTCCCACAGGTACAGATTGATAAATTGATCATATTGCACTGCTTATAATCAACATTCTAAGGGTAAATGTAGCTCTAAGCTTTCTTAGCAAGCATAATATATTTTGTGGTATTTATCTTGGGCAAAATCTATTCATTTGACAATGTTATCCATTTTTTGAGCACATTTTTTAATGATCTTTATGTGCTTTGTGTTTTATTTAAAGCTTCCTATGCATAGCAGCCCCCACATGTCTGCCAATTTGCCACACAGTGGGGGCTTGTGTGTTGCAATGAAGCTGAAAGCTATGCCACCAGCTTCTCAGATACCAGCAGGGTCACCCATGGTGGATAGGTTTCAGCTGAGCTTCCAGTCTAAGATAGGCTAGGGTTAGGCACTGGAGAACCACTCCAGAAACAACTAACCACTGAAAACCCTACAGATAGCAAAGAATCACTGTCAGATATAGTGCCAGAAAATGAGTCCCCAAGGTTGGATTGCACTCAAAAGATTACTGGGGAAGAGTTGCCTCTGCAAAGTAGGGTCTACCTTGATGATGGAAATGGAGTAAAGCCCCAGGGACCTCCATTTGCTGATGTGGCACAATTAAAAATGAGGAGCAAAAATTGTAAACATCCATTTATAATTGGAATATGGAATGTACATAGTATGAATCTAGAAAATTTAGAAATCATTAAAAGAGAAATGGAGCACATAAACATTGACATTCTAGGCATCAGTGAACTAAAACTGACTGGCATGGGCCATTTTGAGTTAGATCATCTTATGGTCTACTATGCTGGCAATGACAAACTAAAGAGAAATGGGGTTACATTCATTACCAAAAAAGACATTAAAAGATCTGTCCTAAAATACAATGTTGTCAGTGATACAATAATATCCATATGCCTACAAGGAAAGCCAGTTAATATGATTATCATTCAAATTTATGCAACCACCACAAAGGCCACAAATGAAGCTTCTGCAATCTAAAATAGATCAAACATACAATCAGGATGTACTGATAATTACTGGTGAGTGAAATGCAAAGGTTGGAAACAAAGAAGAAGACTTAGGAGTTGGAAAATATGGTCTTGGTGACAGAAATGATACTGGATACATGATAGAATTTTTCAGACCAATGACATTTTCACTGCAAATACATTTTTTCATCAACATAACAGTGACTATACACATGGTCTTCACCAGATGGAACATACAGGAACCAAATTGACTACATATGTGGAAAGAGATGATGGAAAACCTCTATATCAAATGTCAGAACAAGACCAGGTGCTGACTGTGGATCAGACCATCAACTTCACATATGCAAGTTCAAGCTGAAGCTGAAGAAAATTAGAACAAGTGTACTGTACAAGAGCCAAGGGATGACCTTGAGTATATCCCACCTGAGTTCAGAGACCACCTGAAGAATAGGCTTAATGCATTAGACACAAATGATAGGAGACCAGACACACTGTGGCGTGACATAAAAGGTACCACTCAATAAGAAAGCAAAAGGTTATAAAAAAGACAAGAAAAAAAGAAAAGACCAAATTACATGTCAGAGAAGACACTGGAACTTGCCTTTGAATGTCAAGCAACTAAAGTGAAAGGAAGACATGATGAAGTTAAGGAAGTAAACAGAAGATTTCAAAAGGCAGCCTGAGAACACAAAACCAAATATTATAATGAAATGTGCAAAGAATTGGAGGCAGAAAGCCAAAAAGAAGAGCATGCTCTGTGTTTCTCAAGCTTAAGGAAGTGAAGAAAAAATTCCAACCTTGAGTGGCAATAGTGAAAGATTCTGCAGGGAAAATATTAAACAATGCATGAAACATCAAAAGAAGATGGAGGGAATACACAGAGTCATTATACAAAAAAGAATTGGTAGATGAACAACCATTTTAAGAGGTTGCACATGAAGAGGAACCAATGGTGTTGAAGGACAAAGTTGAAGCCACCTTGAGAGAACTGGCAAAACACAAGGCTCCAGGAATTGATGGGATACCAGTAGAGATGTTTCATCAAACAGATTCAGCACTAGAGGTGTTAACATGTTTATGCCAACAGATTTGGGAAACAGCCACCTGGCCAAACGACTGGAAGAGATCCTTTTTTGTGCCTATTCCCAAAAAAGGGGACCGACCTGAATGTGTAAGCTATTAGACAATATCATTAATATCACACACAAGCAAAATCTCACTAAAGATCATTCAAAAGTGACTGCATCAGTATATAGACAGGGAATTACCAGAAAATCAAGTGGGATTCAGAAGAGGGTGGGGAACCAGGGACATCTTTGCTGATGTCAGGTGGAGATTAGCCAAATGCAGAGAATATTAGAAACATGTCTGTTTTATTGACTATGCAAAGACATTTTACTCTGTGGATCATAACAAATTATGGATAACACTTTAGAAAATGGTAATACTAGAGCACCTAATTGTACTCATAAGGAATGTGTACATGAACCAGGAGGTAGTCATTTGAATAGAACAAGAAAACACTGCCTGGTTTGAAGTTGAGAAAGGTGTGCATCAGGGCTGTATACTTTCACCATGTCTCTTCAATTTATATTCTGAGCATATATGAGGAAGAATGCAGCATCAGGATTGGAGGAAGACTCATTAACAACCCTTATTATGCAGATGACACAAGTCTGCTTGCTGAAAATGAAGAGAAATTAAAACATTTACTGATGAAGATCAAAGATCATAGCCTTCAGTATGGGTTGTGACTAAACATCAACAAAACAAAAATCCTTACAACTGGGTCAGTATGCAACTTCACAATAAATGGAGAAAAGATTGAGGTTGTCCAAGTTTTTGCTTTACTTGGTTCTATAATCAACACCTGTGGAAGCAGCAGTCAAGAAATCAAAAGACTCATTCCTCTAGGAAAAGCTGTGGCAAAAGATCTCTTTAAAGTATTGAAAAGTAAAGATGTCACATTGAAGAGAAAGTGTGCCTAACTCATGCCATGGTGGTTTCAGTCACATGATATGGTGGTGAACATTGAACAAGGGAGACAGGAAAAGAGTTGATGCTTTTGAATTGTGGTGCTGGAGACATCTATTGAGTATACCATGGACTGCCAAAAGAACCAACAGATCTGTCCTAGAAGAAGTGCAACCAGAGTGCTCCTTGGAAGCAAGGATGGCCAGACTGCATCTCACATATTTTGGACAGGTAGTCAGGAGAGATCAATCCCTGGAAAAAGACATCATTTTTGGGAGAGTGGCAGGTCAAAGGAAAAAAGGAAAACCCTCCACCAGATGGATTGACACAGTGTCTGGAACAATGGGTCTAAACATAAATAAGATCATGTGCCTGGTACAGAATTGGGAAGCATTTAAATCTGCTGTACCTAGGGTTGGTATGCATCAGACTTGATTTGATGGCACCTAACAACAACAACATACATAGCAGCAGAGCTTAAGCTGAGGAACTGTAGTCAGAGAGCCTAGATTCAAAATCCAGCTTTGACATTTACTGTATGATCCTCAGCCTCTTTGTGTTTGTTTCCTCATTTGTAAAATATAGATATTAGTAGGTATCTTATAGGGTCATTGAAAGGATTAAATTAATGTTAAAGTAACACACATAGAATAATATCTAACCCTTAATCATAAGTATTAATTATTACCAATTATTATTATATCCTCTTTTAATATTAGCAAATAAACATGAAATATTAACAAGTAAAATATCAAATAAACTCAGATATTTAGAAGTAGGCAAAAAAATCTAGGTTCTTGTCAAATGTTTAGAAATAGATTCCAGGTATCATGTAGACTATAGGAAATCTTTTTATAAGAAAAAGAAAGCAAAATCACAAATACAAAATCAGAATTATAAGTAGGCAACATCTCTGAAGACATTTTTTTTAAGCAGTTCCAGCATGGTTTGCAGACAATATTATTTGACCTCATAGGCTTGCATTATAATCACTTAAAGTATTGGGAATAAAACTACTCTTAGGGACTTTACAGTAGCACCAGGATTTATTTTTTCTTGTTCATAATTTTTTTGCTATTATATTGATATGTATAATGGCTTTAGTTTAGTTAGATCAGTTGGGATAAAGAATTTAAATTACTCTCCTCTGTTTCTTATTCCTTACTAAATTTACTGCATCAACTCGAAGAGGCCATAGCATCTATATGTGTCATTGTTGTTGTTGTTGTTGTTGTTGCTAGGTGTCTGAAGTCAGCATCTGACTCATAGTGACCCTGTATAGAAGAGGTGAATCACTATTGTCAGGTCTTCTCTGGTATTCATAGGGTTTTCAATGGCTGATTGTTTTTTGGGAGTGGGTTTCTGGGTCTTTCCTCAAACCTTACAGCACCTGGTGTTCCCAGGCAGTCTCCCATCCAAGTACTAACCTGGCCCAACACTCTTTAGCTTTTGAGATCTGATGAGATCGGATGCCACAGTGATTTGCCTGCAGGCACATATATGCCATTGAACATTGTGAAAAAATGTTCAGAGGCCACGAGTATAGCTTGGTGGTAAGACACATGTTTAGCAAGTTTGAGGCCCTGAGTTCAAGTCTCAGAACCCCCAAAAAACAATTGGCTGGAAGCAAGGATTGGCCACCTATGTCCGAAACAAAGAGATGGATTGCAGTAGATCATGATCAAGCCAGTTATATTGAAATGAGTGGATCTAAAGGCTCAATGAAAAATAAAAAACAAAAGAGGTTAATTTTTATGGAGTACTTGTAAGTGTCATATAACTACACAGCTTAGCCCAGAAAAAAGATAGGAATCCAGATTCCACATGTTGAAGCAGATGGCTTAAGAGGAATAAAAATTTAACCTTTTATATTAACACCAGTCTTTCAGGACTTAATGGCTGTCCCTGTACTTCCATCTTTAGCACAGATTAAAAGCACAAAAGCCAGTGAACCCAAAGTTCTAGATGCCCATCACTGAGTGGATCCCTCACCCATGGAGACTACTGAGACCACTGAACTTTCACATGTGCTTCCATAAGGAACAAAGAGCAATGGGGAGCCCACGCCTGCTCATACTGTCAACTGGTCTTGTTGGCATTGCTTCCCTGATTGATTTGGTAGGTGAACAAAGTGAATGCCATGATGCTTAAGACCAAGTCATCATCCCTGAGAAAAGCCTTCATGATCTCATCTTTCTCACATCTTAATGACAAAGAAGGCAAATCATCCACCCCCATTGACTCCACTAGGCAGAGAGCACTAAAAAACTGTTCATCAATGACACTTGAGCATGTAAATAAATTCATATTGCAAATTGATTTTGTATATTGTATGTTACATGTTGTATTTTGTAATTTGTAAATTGTATATTGTATATTGTATGTTGTATACTTCATACAAACACCTAAGTGTCCATTCTTACAATGGTTCAGTTTTATGATTTGCACGATCTGATAGCTTTCATTAGTCATCATTTGTAAGTGCCCGAAAACTAGTTATTATACCAAATATTAAGCTTTTTCTCCTGCCCAGTAAAATACAGTGCAGTTAGGAACTTAATAATGGAAGATACCATTATACTCTATCATTTATAGACAAAGGCTGCATCACATGTGAGATATAGTATTCCAGAACAAGTTGATTATATATTATTTTGTGACATGGTAATTTTTTGGCACATCTCTAGGAATATAGAATTTATTCATTTTAAGGTAAGGACTGAGATAGGCACAAAATATAGGAGAACAGGACAATTGAAGGGAATCCTTCCTCCTGCTTCTGTAAAATGACAGAAATCTCTCAGCTCACGCAAATTTGCAAGATACCATGTGCAAGTAACTGGGAGCACCATATCTAAAGCAATGAAAACAACAGAGAATGAGGATTTCCTGTACTCCCAGATGCTTACTGGTTTTGGAGGCAGTATAGGATCTAATTTGAATATTTTCCTGTTATTTCTTGCTTCATTGCATATTAAGAAAAGTTTCTCAGAGATGATATCCATCATGTTCCTGAGGATTTTTAAAATAGTATGTCAAATGGATAAGAAAATAGCAGATGTTTCTGTTTTCTTTTCCTTTCCTTTTTCTTTCTTTTTTCTTTTCTTTCCTTTTTCCTTTCTTCCTCTCTTTATTTCCATTTGGGCTTAAATAAAACAGACTTCAGGATTTATTTTAATTCTGACTATCATACAGTTTATCCAGCCATTTTTAAATCAAAACAATTTCAAAAATCTTAGAAATCCTTCATTCATTGTGTAACATTAGAATGCTTGTCAAATATACCCAAAAATACCCAAGAATAACACTTTACTTTTTAGTAGGTTTTCCTTGACCTCATGAGCAAAACTAATAAGCTTTTAAAATTTAAATATAGAGTTTATAATTAAAAAAATTAGAAGCATCTGTGTCATATTAAATAATTGAGTATTAAGTAGTTGTTCTTTTAGGTTTAAAAATGTTTTCTCTGATATTTTACTGTGGCGTTCTTTTGATTGGATTATACTTAAATCACTGTATTTGAATTTCTAGATAAAAGCCTCTTGATTCATTGTCAGTAACTTTATGTTACCTTTCCTTATCCGTGAAGAAGTCCTCTGCCCCCTGAAAGGTGACATTGTTTTACACCGACAGGCCAATGAATTCCCAGGTGGTCGCCCTTCTAAGGACTAACCAGGCCCAACCTGCTTATCTTCAAAGATCTGATGAGATCGACACCAGGGTGGTATGGTTTAGACTTGGTTTTTGGTACTAGGACAATCATCTTCTGATAAACTTTATTTTGAAATAAGTTTAGGTTTACAGAATAACTGCAGTGATAGTTTCCAAAATTCTTCATCCAGTTTTTCCTAGATTACATAGTCATGGTACATTTATCAAAACTAAGAAATTAACACTAGTACAGCTAAACCACAAACTTCCTTCTGACTTTACTATTTTTTTGCTTTTGCTTGCTATCTTTTTCACTATCCTAGCACCTAATTAAGTAAAGCTCATTAAAATTAGTCAGTTTCCTTTGTCTGTTCTGACCATAGTAGTGTCTTAGTATTTCCTTGTCTTTCACATTCTTAATTTTCAAGAATATTGGTCATGTATTTTGTTGACTGTCCCTCATTCTGTTCATCTGATGCTTTCTCATGAGTAAACTGGGATTGTAGATTTAGGGGAATACCAGAAAGGTGAAATGCGCTCTTCATTGTATAATTTCAAGGGGAATATGATATCGATATGACTTATTACATGTGATAATAACTTCAATCGCTTGATTAAGGTGGTAAGTTCCCAGTTCTCTCGACTCTAGAGTTACTATCTTTCCCATTTTGTATTCTTTTCATTGAAAGAAAGCCACTAAATCCAATGTACCCTCAAGAAAAAGAGAATTAACTCCACCTCTTGGAGAAAACAATATCACAGAATTTATTTACATTCTAAAATCACTCCAGGATATTCTTTAAGGTTATGCAAATACCATGTTTCTTCTAAAAGTTGTGCCTTCTAATGTTCCTTCATCCCCATTTATTCTTTCTTTATTTATCTATTGAACCATCTATTTATGTAAATAAAGACTCAGTGATGTTTATTTTATTCTTTGGCTTATAATTCCAGACCAACTTTATTTATTCTATTGCTCAAATTATCCAACTTTGAGGCATTCCAACTATTTCATATTGGCTCCTCTTCATTTTTTACATGCCCTCACCCTCTTTTTTTTTTTTTTTTTTTTTTTTTTTTTTTTTTTCTTTTCTTTTTTTAGCATTGCCTCACTTTCTGGCACTATTAAATGCTCCAGAATTATCTTATGTTTTCTTTGCCCCAGATTAATGTCATCCATTTCCATAAGGGATCCTGATTCCTTTTATTACAGGATGTCATATAGAAACAAAGATCTGTGCATTCAATATGTTTGTTGCTATTGGATTGCATCACTCTTCTATACTTTCTTAATAGTTCTAAGAAATATATGTGTGAGTATGTGTGTGAGAGAGAGAGACAAAGAGATGAGAGAGAGAGAGAGAGAAAATGCTTATAACAATCTAGATATCTATTTTTATACAGATAAATAGTTATATGCTTGCTTTTATACAACTGTGTATTTATTAAAAAGTTCTGTGATTTAGCTCAGTGGGCAGAATGCTGCTCTGCACTTTCTGGGGACCCATGTTCATTCTTTGGCACTGCAAAACCAGGAGAAGAACGTGGCAATCCACTCCCAAGGCAATCCCAATCCCAAAACAATTACCCATTGAAAACTCTATGAGGGTCGCTATGAGTTGGACCCAACTCAACGGCACCTAACAATAACAACATATTTATTAAAATAAATATGACTTCATTCTGACATTTCTTGCTCTAACCCAGCATCACAGGATTCACCCTATCCTTCTGCCTGTCCACACAAGCTTATTTGTAGATATGTGTGTTACGATCTACAATATATTTGTAGATAATATGTTTGTGTAGATATTTCTTTGTTCATCTCCTGTACAGCTATAGTAAAATAGTTTCATAACTGCTATCACATAATGCTGAAAGAATAAATTTAACTAGAATACTGTTTGCAAATATTTCCTTTTTTTGTTGTACATTATTTAATCCAAACATTGTTTCCCAATGACTCTTTCTTTCCTCCACCCTTACAGTGAATTCATGTCACTAAGTTAAATTAATTTGTCAGTATCTGGCTTCTCCCAATACCTTGGTTTCTCCCAACATACTGAGTTTGTTGCTATTATTGTTTTGGTTTAGTTTTTGATTGTTGCTGTTTTTAGGTGTCTTTAGGTCAGATCTGACTCATAGTGACCCTATGTACAACAGAATGAAACACTACTCAACATTGTGCCGTGCGCAGCATTGTTGTCAGTGCTTCTCTGCTATACATAGGGTTTTCCACGGACTGATTTTTTTGGACGTGGGCTGCTGGGTCCTTCTCCCAAGCCTACAGAAACTAGTATTCCCAGGTGGTCTCCTATCCAAGGACTAAGCTGGCCCTACCCTGCTTAGCTTCCAAGCTCTGATGAGATTGACACCAGGGTGGTATGGGTTTTGCTACTAGGGATCAAATCCAGGGACTCACATATGCTTACATGGTAGGGAAACAGTCTACCACTGAGCTAAAACCCCAGCCCACTAGTTGATTTTTTAAAATTTACATACAGTAAAGCTCACTCTTTATGTATATACTTGCATTGGATTTGAAAAATGTATAAAATACTACACAGATCAGTTCCATCATATTAAAAGTCCCCTCATGTGTGGAGCCAGTCATTTTCAAATAACACTTTAACAGTGGAAGCCTTTTTCTTAGACACAGATTTAATATTATCTTGAATTTCAAGGACTTTAGAATAGTAAACATGCTTCACAAGAGTAAGATAAACAGAAGAACAAAGAAACAAAAACATTTTATAGAAACGATGGCTGAATTAAGAAAATGAACTAATATCAACTTAAAATGTTGTATTGGCATTGTTCATGTTTGCCTGTATAGGAGAAAATGCTAACTGCTGGTTGGCTAACACACTGAGAGAATCACCAGAGATAACAATTTTGAACCTCAGCTCAACAAAGCATTGTGTGCTTGACTGAGCTCGGGGAAGTTCACTCACAAAACTATCCGCATGGCCTTAATTCAGCCTCCTTCTCATTTCTCAACTAAACAACTAAAATAAGTTTCTGTCCAATTCCTCAGGAAAATGTTTTCTAACCCTTTCTTTTCTTTTTTTTTTTTCAGTTTCATTTTATCACTTTATATCATGCATACATCTTAAAATTACATTGCCCCTTCCCGGAGGCCCCTAGGCATTGCTGAGGTGATTGATTTCCTTAGTCAGAGAACTGTGACTCATCTGTATCCAAGCAGCTAACACCCTGGGCCTCCTGGGCTCCCCAACCAAGCACCTTCCCAGCTGTAGAACCTCTTGTGTTTTTGCTGTATTTCGATAAGCACTGCTGGTAACCCAATATGATTAAAGGAGTTCTGCCACATCAATGGTCATTCCATGGGTTATAAGAAAGCTTCCCACTGGAGAAATTGAATTCATTGCATCCTTGTGGATTAACCTGGCACTTTGACACCATTTAAATCAGATGACATTTCACTTGAGAGGACTTTATTCTTTTCTTTTCTTTTTTTTTTTTTTTTTTGATTTCAGCAATTTTTT